>JAXHKN010000193.1:0-43880 GCA_038407165.1 Ceratocystis variospora
GCTGCTGATTGGGGGGGGGGGGGGGGGGGAGGCAGCGGCTCTTTGGAGGGGTTTAACAATGAACTACGTATTCTTTCTTTATTCTTGCTAAACGAACATCCAATACACATGCACATCCCTATATCCCTATCACAATATTGTGCCGATGATACCCAACCAGTAATATTAGACAGGGCATCTGTTGCAGCAAGCCATTATCTCCTCCCCCATGGCGACATATGCTGGCCTTTCCCTAGTTTCGCCACACTAGGCGCTCTACACGCTGTGTTCTTTGTTGAAGCTACTGCATCAGTACTGTAATACCGGAGACTCTCCCTCCTATTCAGCTATCAGTGCGCATCTTCGTCCTACTGATGTCACTAGGATACCTCTCACTATTAGTATCTCAGTTTCGTCTAGATAACCTGCGATGCCGTGGCCGAGAGGCAGAGGGCGGTGAGGATGCCTGCATGATGGACCATATGCCAAAGTGGGAAAGGAGGTAAAAACACAGCATCCTATGCAGAATGTCTTTGGTAGTATTTTTTGCCAGTAGTAATCCATCTACCACGACAAGAGACACATGAAGAGATATGCAAAGGAAACACGTAGGAAGCGCTGTTCGCTGATATGGACAGGAGTACACGTAAGCTTCGATAGAAGTTGGTCAAGAGCAATGATCTTGTCCCCTTTCTGATTGCATACAGCTTATAGCCACAAAGATGGCGGGAAAAAAGAAGCCGATTTTCACGATACTGGCACAACGGCCAAAAAAGGATCAAATAGTGTCAAAAAGAACATGATTCAGGCCTGTGCGGATTGCTCTACCTTGGAGATTTCTCAGAAGCGGCAAACCCAAAACACAGCGCCCCAGACCGCTCGATCGCCTTGCCTTGGGCTACCAGTGGCGAGACTTGCGAAAGTCGCCTGTCTGGTGAAGTGTGTGGGAGGACGAGGGGTGCTGTATTGCTAGGGGACATCAGCAGGTAGGCGTAAGACCAGACAAATAGACAACAAAACGGGGCAAGGCGTTTACCTTGCACTAGCACATAGCCTGCGAAATACAGCCGTTACTAACGTACGCACGCACACATGCACATGTCCCTCATGTCATGTGTGTGTCTATACATGTGTGAGACTACAGGGATTGTATGTAGTAGTGCCTCAGGCATGTAGCGCAAGAAGCAACTTACCCTCAGCAGCACTTCGGGCACATATGGGAGAAAAGTCCGTGTTTATCCCATGTCCCCTACATTAGGCGGCAATAGAAGTATATGTATCGTTAGGAGTCAGGTGTATTCTAGCTTAGCCCGTTGATAACTTAGTGCCAATACTTTGATATTTTACTAAACGCTCTTGTTCTTCACTACCCTTACTAGCCCTCCCTAGCACTATTCCTGGAACCATCCACGTACCACCACCCCGCATGGACCACAGCTGTACATACTTAGCATTACTTTACTTGTAAATCTTATCATGCCAGCGTCTCGCTATCCTATCCCAAGACCAGACTTGTTTTACATGTCAGAGAGCCCCGGCCGTCGAAAGCGGGCGGTCTTTGGGGGCCGCACCAAGCAGCCCATCTCTGTTGTCGACCAACTATGAACAACCTGTAATGCTGAGCCATATAGCAACATGCATGGAAGAGGGCCGCATTTGGGCAGGATGCGACTGACTAGTAAATGGCATACATGCAAGTGTGGAGAAGGAAGGACACATGAACATATGAGGGGTGAGAGTGTCCGTCATTGTAGAGCTACATGTGACAACATGAGGTACTGTTTAGGCTATGTCTATATACAGACTATCGGGAAAGATAGTAGGGCAAAGTACAAGCGTACACCGTTGGACAGGCTAGCCCGTGGTGTGTGTATACACAGACACTGGACTGTGTTAGGCTAGACCGCTTGAAAGACTCACTCACCAAGTTTGGTGATTGGCTTGCATACTGCTGTGGGATACGTATCATTCATGTACCTATACAAAACCCAAAAGCCGTGATACTATCTCTGAGTTGTTGGGGATAGTATGGCGTGCTTGGAATATTTACTAGCTAAGACGTACCCCAGGACGGAAATTATGTAGTCCGCTGATTTGGTCACTCCCTTTCGATGGTCCCCGTTGTCGCAAAGCCGCACTTCTTGCAAGGCAGGGAAATGTTGGAGAGGGGCGGGAGAGGCCTGTTACGGACACCCTTCTGTTTGCGCATACAAGTGGGCATTCTCGTTTGCTGGCATAGATAGCTGTCTTTTGGATGCGCTGGTTGGACCCGTATGACCTCCTGCCGGTGTTAGAGAGCTAGGGGGGGCAAAGGGTAGCAACTGCTACCCGTAATGCAGCATAGCTATAGGCTGTGTATTGGCAAAGGTATCAAAACATGCGTGTACACGGCTAATAGGTTGTGCTAGGTTTGTAGCCTGGGGTTTTCTAGATGGGATTGAGCACAAACACGTCTTTTCCGAGTTGCATGTCGTAACACTGGTGTGTCGCGTGAGGCATGGGATAGAGAGATAGCAGCAGCACGATGCTTTCGGAATAAAGCAACACTGGGTCAGGATAGAAAGGAAACCATTGCTATCAAGTTTCACAGCAAAACTGTATCTGATGCTGTGTCTTTGACTGGAATTCTACTTCTCCAGGGGTTGTGTAACATGCTGACATCCACGAGATATAGGGAAAAAGACCGCTGTTCAAGGGTCAGCCTTTTGTGCCTTAGTGTGCTGTGTGGGGTTGGAAAAAGCAGAGAGCCATCGTCGGCAAGAACATGTGGATAGTGAGGAGGCAGACGGGTAGAAAAGGAAAAGCAAGAGGGAGGCAAGATAGAGATGCCGAAGCCAGAAGACAAAGACCAAAATAAGCCTCGCCCCGATGGAAGCGTGCCCATCGAAGAAGCGGGGTTATTCTTTATTATTCTTTTTACTTTTTTGCCTGCTTGCTGAGTTGGCCTTGCTTGGTAAGCTTCTCGAGACTTATGGCAACAATACGAGGACTGGAGTCTTCCTTTCTCCTCCCTTATGCTGCATGACTTGTGAGTTCCGAGGCTCTGGCATGGGGCATGGGGCATGAAGTCCAGCGTCTGCATGAGAAACCGGCTGGATGTCTCATATTTCCTACAGCATTTTCCTGCCACACTCAAGTCCTCCATGCAACTGCATATTTGCGTCTTGCCAGCCAAACCTGCATGTTTGTCTTTTTCTCTTGCCCTTAAAGTAACACGCCCAAAAGCGAAGGTTAGACACGCTAGGCCCAGGCTGTGATTTCATGTTCTCATAACCAGCCAGCCCTCATACAGCGCCCACGTCTCCTAGCACTACCCATCCTTGTATCGTGCATTCCTTCCCTCCTCCTCAACTTCTTCCTGCCGTTTTGGCCTCTAGGAAGCCGTTCCAGAGCCAAAGTACTCCACATAAATACCTGGGTAGAGGCCGAATGGATGATTGTCCAAGAGGAAAACTTTGCACTGCCAATTTGCTGAGGAAAAGATGGTAGGATGGCAAAGCGGACAGATAGGCAGGCAGGCAGGCAGGCAGGCAGGCAGGCAGGCAGGCAGGAAGGACAAGGCGAGGAGGGGGAAAAGTTATTGCTGCTGATCTGTTACGCAAAAGGGACTCGTCTATAAAGTGGCAACAAGTAAAGATAAAAGGTCATTTGTCTCTTCCCAGCCGGTTATCGATATGGGAAAAGCTCGAGGGCGCAAACAGATTGTGATGCTTGTTGTTTATTGCAAGGGGTGAGTTAAGTGGTCCTTCATTGACACATGCAGATGAGCTACCCAGCTGACTTGACTACAATTCTCTCATAGCAGCCAACACACAGGTAAACAAGAACATGTAACTACGTCTCAGCCATTCACCCAACCCAAGACTGCCATTGGCAGGACGTCAACTCAGGACTTGCCTCATGACCATTTTGCCCGCCTATAGCACGGCTAGACTAGCAGTAGCAGGGACTAGGCCGTACGTAGGAGCCTTAATCCTAGCGGTTTAGGTCATTCATCGCAAAAAGCATCGCTCGATTCGTCGATAAGCAATAGACGTCTAGCTAGCTAAGAAATGATTAATTCAGGTGTGAATAGAGGATCCCACTAGTAGCAATCTTCCTCGGCTAGTCTTGGTCCCCGGTTTCTTGTTGCTATTGGCCGCCATGAGAGCCTTTCATATGCTGATACATCGCCTGCATGTCCAGCTCAAGCAAATACTTCTTGTATGGCGCTTATGGCATACACGCAAACAGCACTCAGAGATATCAAGACAGCACACTTCCTCCAAGTGGGTCAGGTGTCGTATTACATGGCAAAACTGGATATCAGAAACCGGTAGTAGTAGTTTTGCTAATGTAGTGCGGTGCTGCAATGGTGTAGTGACATTCACATAATTCAAGCTTGCTCAGTAAGATGTGCATATTATCTGGATCCAGCCCAGCTATCAGATGCATACTGACCAAGTAGCGACCCGATTGCAGTTCTGTTGCTGTATTGTTCCTTGTCTCACACACGTCAAGGATGGGGCGGGCAGGCATGTTGTTATTGTTCTAAGGGGCGGCAGACGACGGTCTAGGCGTGCTGCGATGCACGATGTGTACATATGAGAGGCGTAGGTGAGCGCATGTCTAAATGTGCTTATTATGGAGGAGTGATTTGAGGAGGTAAAGACAAAAATAAGAAGCAAAAAGAAAAAAGCAGCACCAAGTCTGTTTTTAATCCCCATTGTCGTGGCCTCCCCACATGTGGCGCTTGCCACTGCCAAGGCGACCAATTGTATATCTAGCCTTACCAACGCCACATAGTCCCTTGCTTGCGAGCAGCCTTGCCTCTTCTCTTCCCCGTCATCTTTCTTATCCATAGAACATTCTACGAACGCTTCAGCCCAGAACCAAACTCACGCACCCCCTTGAAACTTCTTCATACCCCGCCAGAAAGTAACGAAACCTTACCACAACCTCGCTTTGTCCTGCCTGCTGCTCTACTCCGCTACACGTATTTTACCATACAAAACACTATTCCACAGCACACAGCACACAACACACAACACATAGACACAAATCCGGAAACTCGCGTCCTGTTGATCTCCACAATACTGATCGTCGATAAGCTGGGAGAAGAAGCCGCCCCTAAGTGGTATTGGCATAGCGTCACATCAAGTGTAAAGTAAGTAAAGCCATTTCCTCTCTGGTCGAGAGCCCATTTGGGCCAGTACGGTTTATCCAAGAGCTCTTCGTGATCTTCATGCAAGGGACTGGCCGCCCATCTTCAACACAGAATACTGCTACTTTGCACCATGTCGCTCGTCATTGGCTGCAGGCCTCCTTGAAATCAAGCCCTTCCATCTCGCATTCCCATCTGCTATCCCCTCATTTCCCCTCCATGTAGCCCCCTCCCCTCCTCCCTCCTGCTCAGCTGCCATCCTTAGCCCCCCCTGTGAAGCTCACGATAACGTCTCAACTTATACCCAAGACCCCTCTGTTCGCTATTGTTGAATCTCGACTCGGCTTAGCGCCAATAGAGGTCTTACCTTCTGTTGACCCCTCCTCTGATTTCCCAATATCTCATCTAAACCTCCTAAACAGGATCGTCGCTTTGCTGCCTCGGTCTTGTTCCTCTTGCAGGCCTGCTACCAACACATGGCCTACCCTTGCTAGTTTCGTGTTTATTTTCTGCTGTTTCTATACATTTGCTGTGTATAGACCGCGTCTCTGCCTATGAGCCCTCTCCCTCTCCCCCTCCCCTCTTCCCCTTCTTCCGTTCGCCTCCCCAATCTGCTGCTCTCTGCCTCTCCCCTTTCTTCGTCTCCTCTCCCTCTCTCTTCAAGCTGTCGATGCCCACGCCCCCTTCCTGCTGTCCATCTCCACCCTCGCTGCCTGCATATCAGTGCGTCTGCTGAGCTCGTGTGAAACTAGCGAGAAAAAGAAAAAGAAAAAAAGAAAAAAAAGAAGAAAAAAAAAAAGAAAGAAAACACATCTCGTAAATGTTTTGTTTCCATCTGGGTAATCATGCAGATTGACTCGCTCACTACCCGTCCTACCTAGACGCACACCCTGCTAATATTGATATGATAGCCATAACACCGCCTTCAATAGTCTAACCAACTACGTGTGACGCTCCCCCTAAGCCTCGCTTGACATTGTATAGCAATCACAGGCAATATCACACGCATCTCCTCTCTCGCCACTTGTTAGTGTGTGTGTGTGTGTGTGTTAGCGTATGTGTGTGCATACAAGGCACACAACTTACACAGTATAGCGTCAGACAGCTAGTAGTATTGTCGAGACAACATCCCCGTCAGTCACAGCAACTTACATTGAGGCGCCTCAAAAATCTCGAGTTCGCTCGCAATTAAAAAAGGAAAAAAAATGTCGATAAAGTGAGTAACCAACATAGCCCATCTGTACATATATACATATACGTACTGGCAATCCCCTCACCAAAACATTTGATTCCTCTCCTTCTTCTCCTTCCTCTCCCCTCCTTCCCCATGCCTATCTCATCCCATCGTCCAACGTCTTCCGGCTTCCTAGTTCCTGTCGGTGCGCAAAACTGCTTTTTAACCTTGATCCGTCCGTCTTCTGCCTTGCTTTCTCTTGTGCCCTCGTCCCTGTCCCGCTCTTCTTCGATTCCTCTTCCTTAGCCAACTTAGCCCAAGCCTGGCCTTTGATTTGTGTTTGATCTTTGTTCCAAAACCTTCTCGTCCTGTTTTTAGCCTTTTTTTCTGCTTCTACCCTTTTTTTTTTTAAAAAAAAAATCCCTTATCTCTTACTCCTGTCCCTTTTACTCTTAAGCTTCTGATCTGGACATGATCTAAAGCACCCTACCTTTTTCTTCTTCTTTTTTTCCTCCCTCCTTCTCCATCTGTTGCATTCTACGTTAAAAACAAGGATCAAGCAAGCAAAAGTTTTGGCTTTGCATCTTTATTGATACTTGCTTGACTCGCAATTCGCAACTCACTTACCCACCGTGGCCTCCATCGTTTCTTCCTCTCCTTGCACATTGGTCGTTGCTGGTCCTTTCATTTGCAAGCCAACTAGGGGGACAGGTAACAAAGGAAAACGCGTACTGTATCACTGAGATAGTGACTATCAGATCAGTGCTTCGCTATCCCAGCAGAGAGCAATCAGCGGCTAGACAAAGTCTTGCAAGGAAGGAAAAAAAAAGATATAACTTCTTGAAAGACCGCTTGCGATCATTAAGCTGTTGGCGCATAGACTCCATGGAGCTGTTGTAGCCATATCACATTTCTAGCAAATCCTCACGCTGTACAGCTGTCATACTTGGCTGAGCCTATTGCACTCGTTCCCTTCCCAGCATCGAACCCTCCCCATTCTCTATTCCTCACAACTAACCCCCTCCCCCCATCCCTCCCCCATTGTCTCCGTTCTTTGTTTCACATCTGCATTGCCCGCCATGACCGACCAATACCTCCAAGAGCAGCATGCATTCATGTCAAGGGCACCTAGAGAATCATCGTCCTCACCTCCAAAAAGCTCCGATATTGACCAGAAACATAGTTGGGTCATGCTGTCGCAAGACAGGGACATTATTCGTCTACCACACGAACATATCCGGCTTGTCACAGGCCATCGCATTAGTCTGGAACTTACGTCGCCCAAGTCGTTCCAAACTGAGTCCCAGCCGCCATTTTCAATCAAGAGCGACGACGGAACCGCCTACATCACTACACAGAGAGTAAGTTTACCCCCATTGCACATAAGCAAGGTACCATGAGGGAAATCCCACGGAAATCCCTCTTGCATCATGTTATACATACAGCATTCACCCGCTGAAAAGCGGTCTTGTCCTTTTACTATGAGTGCTGCACCGTCCTCGCTGGGGAGACACACACAGGACAGCACTGGGACAATGGCACCACGGCAGAGGCTAGACCCAAATATCCGGGATGGTACTAATCAAAAGAACTCTAGTTGATATATATCCCTGCACGACCTACAGAGGCTTTCCAATCTTTTACGGCGCCCATTCTGAATCTCGAAGATTCGCACATTTCGTCGCCCTGGTTTGGATCATGGTACTGGACTGCCTCTGTTACTCCAGTCTCGCAGGGAGGCATACCCCCAGAACTGCCACGGGTTGAGGTCAAGCTCACTTTCAAGGACGGCGGCCATAATGAGTTTCTCACACGCTTTGTTGAGATAAAAGAGCGACTATCGCACATTAGAGAAATGGAGCGAGAAACTGGACAGGTCATAGGAAGCATACCGGAGGAGCAGCTACCAGCGTACAGTCCACAAACTCTGGGTGTACCCACAGGCGCTTCTAGCAATATGCCGCTGGTTAGCGGCCACTCACGCTCAGGGAGCACGGCAAGCCAAAACCGAAGTCCAAATGAGCCACCGCCGGGCTACGAGGAAGCGCAAGCCCAGCAGGTGAGCATGCGACTGGAGGACCACATTCGCCACAATGCAGAACTGGAGTAGTCAGTGACCACAGCGAGAGGCTGCAGGGCTGTCGCTGCCGCTAGTTTTTCGTTGTTGTTGTGGCGGTGGTGGTGGTGGTGGTGGTGGTGGTTGCTGTTGTGGCTGTTGTTATTGCTGTTGCTGCTATCGATGCTATTGTTATTGCGTTCTTATTTTCTTTTTGGACAGAACAGACGTAGGTATATAGATAAGTGGGATGTAAAGCCTAATTATATGTTGACTCTACAGACTGGTTAATAGCACACAAACTCCATTTTGTTGACACATCAACTACAGTGTACATTAATGATTGTTCTCCCAGATTAGACGGTTGAATCAACTATTCCAGAAAATAGCGCTGTTATGAAATTTTCCTCGGCGCTAATCTTGAAACAAAACATCAACACAACATTTCGTCCCAGCAATGAGGCTGTCAAAGCAACACAACTACTTCGTTAAGTCCAAGTTGGCCCGTCACATCCAGCGAGCTTAGAAACGTGTGTTACAACACGGGCCGGGCTTCCAGAAGACGCCACAGAAGCTCCGTCAAAGGGAAAAAAAAAAAAAAAAAAAAAAAAACCCACCCCCCCCCCCCCCCTCCGAGATCGAAGCAAAGTCCCGTTATTTAGTTAAGGCATGATAGTGCTCTATCCACAGCCATCCGGATCGGCCCCAACAACTTGCTAACCTCTGATACCTCTTGACTCTTCTTTCGTTTCATGTCTGCGTTTGTCCCCTTCTTGGGTTCCTCGGCAGTTTCAGCCCGTGACTTGTTCGGATTGAATCCTTTCACGGGTTCAAAGCCGTCATCTGACTCTTCCGTTTCTTCACCCTCATCATCAGGATATTTCCCCTTTTGTGTATCAAGAATAGCAGTCTGTTCTGGGGCTGGTAGACTCACTACGCTCGCCGCTTTATCTAGATCCTCCAGCCAGCCAATCGCCTGAGCGGTTATGTGCGCCATTCGCAATGTGAACATATAGTGCTCGCCGTTTGTTAGCAACTGGCCTCCTGTATCTGTATCTTCAATCGGAACTGTCTCATCTGTATCAAGAAATTCTGCTTGAAAGTCTTGCTTTTGCCATTGATGGTGCACACTGTAAATTCCAATGGAGGAACCACCCCTTGGCAGCTCCATGGCGTGGAATAAAGCTTGGACTACCATAATAGCAACAGGGATAATGACCTCGACGAGATCCTTGATAATAGCCGACGGCGATGTGTCGTGAGTTTCTTGATCATCGATGCTGCTGCCGCATATAGAGAGGACCTTTGCCATGTTTACACCAACACCGGAGTACGCCTTCTGCAGTCTCTCATTATGCTCATCAAGGAAGATAGCATGTGCATTGGCGTTTGCATTGTGCGTCTTGGCGTCAGATACATCCGGCAATTGGCTGAATTTGCGGCGTAGATAGCTTAGGTAGCGCCATAGCGGCCATGTGCTACGGTTATGAGGAAGTTGGAATGGTTGGCAGGCGTATGCCATGTTGTCGGCGCCAGCAGCTTTGGACAGCTCGGAAATTCCTGGGACGTCCAAGACGATATTGCGCAGCTCTGTTCGAGGGCCGAAGTTCGCGTCGACATATGTTGTGGGGGCATTGGTGGTACTTGGGGTAGGCGGCGGTGGGAGATCACTCAGGGGTAGCTGGGAGGGCGTTCGAAAACCAGAGGACGAAGCGCTGTCAGAGAATCGCGGTGGGGGAAGCGTAGAAGATACAAGACACTCATGTGGAAAGTTTGCGTCTGTCTCATCCCGGCTCAGCATAGGTGCTGGCTGTCTTGGCCGCCGGGGAGGTGTTCCATGATAGATACTAGTAGCATGTGAAAGGTTCATAGAAATTTCTGTAGGAAAAAAGCTATTGTCGTTTTCGCTTTTATCCTCGAAACTCCCATGGCCCGAAGAATAGTCTGAGAGAGGCGCAACTTTGGAGGATATCTTCCTTCGTTCAACATCAGCCTCGCCTTGAACAGACTCATGATTTTCCACTTTCTGCTTGGGCAATTGATGCTTCCGTAGCCTGCTCCGTCCCCGATTGACAGGGATTTCTGCAGATATCAATTCTGGCAGTATCGCCGCCTCCTCTTGAAGCTCTCTTGTCATAGACCACTTGGACCGTTTCGCCTCTGCACTAGAATACGGCACTGCATCCGGCTCAAACAATAAGTCTTTGCGTAAGCGTTTGCGGGCCGATGCAGTAGGTTGTGATGGTTCGGGGACAGCATCATCGGCAGTGGTTCTAGAGACCGTGCGCTTGGACTGGCACGCCTCTGGTTTCGATGTTTTTGCCGCAGGGGGCACGGGCATCACGCGCTTGCCGGGATTACATGGCTGGGGGCCACCAGTTTTGCCAGTAGAGAAGCGTTGCGGTGGAGGAAGCATAGCAGGGATTTCGTCATCTTCGCTAGAGCTGGATGAGCTGGAGATGTAGAGTGATGGGTAGAGAGCGCCGTTTCTGTGGAATTCGTCATGGTCGGTCGCGTTATGGCGCTGCTGTTCGTCGCGAGTCGAGTGTTGCGCAGCTGCGGACAAAATGGAGGGTGAAGGAGCAAGGACATTTGGACAAGAAGCAGGGTATTGATTATCAAGAGAGTGAGAAGTGTTGAGGTTGAGATGGTCGTGTTGTATCGCGTGCTGATTGTGAGTGTGAGTGTGAGTGTGAGTGTGAGAGTTGCGCCCGCGATGACGACGATGGCTATTCAAGGGCAAGGCCATGGGGCCCTCTATTGACGGCAGCACGAAGTCGGGGTCGTCGCAAGATGTGAGCGAAGACATGACGCCAATCATGGCAAATCAAGCATAGGAACGGGAGAGAGGAAGAAAAAGAAAATAAAGGCCGGAGAGAAAAGGCACGCGTTGTGTGGGTGCACGTGCAGGAATAGGATGGGTACACAAAGAGCCAGCTAATGTCAGGTTAGGTCAGGCTTGCTCAGCCCAGGCTGAATTTCAGATTCAAGCGACCAGGGGTGCGTGCGTGCGATTGAGAGCAATCTGGCAGCAGTAAAGTAGAACAATAAATAGGCCAAAGTGCATGCATGAAATATAGAATAAGAAAGCAAAGGTGGCGAAGTCAACAGTCGGGGAGAAAAGACGAGACAGGCGGATGGTGAAAAGCTAGTTATGCACATAAAAGAAAGAAAGACATGAACATGACGACATAGCGGTTTTTGTTCGCCTGAAGCTGAATATGATAGAAGAATAAGGCGGGCGGGACGATACGAAGGGAACAAGAAATAACTGATGACACAAGGAAAAAAAGAAAAAGAAATGTCACTTTTTCACTCTTCAGCATCTATGAAACTGACAAGCTAATCAGAGAAGTGTCTGGTCCATGTAGTAAGCCATTTCTTTATTTTCTTGTTCTTTTTCTTGTTCTTTTGCCCTTGGCGTTTACTGTTTACTGTTTATGTTTACTCTTACTTCCAGCTCCTCACAAACAAAGCAAATCCACCAACAAACTCTTCAGTTTCCTTGACCTTCCACACGCTTCTTCCTACCCAAGACCTTTCTTGGTCTGTCACTTGCCACCAGCTACAGCTAGCCTGTCATCAGCTGTGAAACCCTGCTCCCAATTTTTCCCCACAAAGCTGCCATCTGCAAGGCACGCTAAATGTAGTAGTCTTGTCACAGTGATCACATGTTATGGGCATAATGACTTAACGTATTGCATATGATGTACATTATTACGGCATACAGCTGCCAAAGCTCTCCCCATCTCCGACCACCCATTTCTCTATACAAACACAACTGGCGGGTAAAACATAATAATTAAAAGGATGAACAAACAATTTCAAC
Source organism: Ceratocystis variospora (assembly GCA_038407165.1). Taxonomy (NCBI): domain Eukaryota; kingdom Fungi; phylum Ascomycota; class Sordariomycetes; order Microascales; family Ceratocystidaceae; genus Ceratocystis; species Ceratocystis variospora. Next base: position 12,182 of record JAXHKN010000193.1, read on the forward strand.
ACGGTAGTTTGGCAGCACTACGAACTGGTTGCCTTCTCCCGAGTTTAGACAAATGCAAGGGAGAAATTGCCCAAGACAATCAACCATCCCATCTCTATTGTCCTAAAAAGAACGACTGCCAAACACCAAGCCCGGACTGTGGGCGCCGCTTTGTATAGCAAGAGGGAATAGTAGGACAAACTAATCAAACCTCCCGCTGGAAAAAGAAAAGAAACAAAAAGAAAAAAAAGAGGGATTAAAGCTAAAAACAAACACAAATGAAACAGGAACACATAAACAACGCCGTGCATGATGAAGCCGTGGTGGTAAATAGGCAAGATGCCATGGAAGCCAACGGGGTAGAAAAGAAAAGAAAAACAAAGATGACAAAGGAAACAAGAATCGGCTGTTTGGAAAGACAACCAAACGCTCATAAAAGAATGACAAGAAATGCGGTATATATATGTACAAAACAAGCACCTAGCGAAGCTAGTGTCTCGTATTACTAGTGAGAATGGTAAGAACAGAACCCACTCATGCCCGGCTTGACTTGCGCCGACTGAAGACTCGCTTGAGAGATGAGAAAATTCCCTTCTTATGTTCACGTCCCATCGATCCAGACATTACGCTTGAACCATCAACAAAAGTCGCTGATTGTGGGATCGAGACTGGTTCATGAGGAGGATCGCCAGCACCAAACGACGAAGAAGCAGCCGAGGCGGTTGCTGCCGCTACCCTGCGTTGCATGAAGGCAGCGCCCGTAGACATACTACGCCTAGGGACAGAATTTCCTAGATCCTGCGGAGCTGCGGGCAGGCTAGCACGCTTTTGTGAGATGGTAGAGCATATACTAGAACTCGGCATAGCACCAGCAGTGGCTGGTACGGAAGTTTGAGCAGGCGATGACGCGCCCGATGAGGCCGAAGAACCTGGGGTCTGCGGCTTATCGTAGTTGCTGAGAGATCGACGGATTGATGAGCGGCGGGGAGGGGTGGCGCCAGTGATGCCCTTTTGCTGCAGCGAGACCCAGACCGAAGATATCGCAATAAAGGCACGTGTTTCGTTGTCAATAGGTAGGAAGCGACGGTCGTTGCTGGCGAATACATTGGCTGGTCCTTTATTGGCCACAGAGGACCGAGGCGTTAGGTGGGCAGAATCACGTGGCTGGTCCGGCAGATAGCAAAAGTCCTGGATCTCGAGCCAGGTAGGCGTCACTGTTGCCATGACAGGATGGCGTCGAGTAGCGGGATCAAGTATACTGAACGTAAACTTGTATGATGTGGACTCGTCACTTCCAATATTGTTTTCGGGCACTGTGGCAGTTCCATGGCTAACGCGACGCTTTGCCCAACGAGCCCGGGTTAACACACCATCTGCACTCTCATGCACAAAGTCATAAGACCCATTCGTAAGCGCAGTAGCTGACCAAACAGTGCCATCAGCGAGGACAATATCTGTCTTTTCACATTCGAGCACAGGGCTAAACACAGCAATTAAATCCCGTCGGTCGAGCCTCTCTTCGGTAGCATCACTGTTCTCATCGATATCGTAGTCCTCGCTTCTAGCTAGGACTAGATCGTTGGGCCCAAGGTTGCCGCTAACTCTAAATAATCGAGGAAATTTGCGGGCCAGTCGAGGTGCAGCAAAGGTTGACCCAGAAACAAATGTGCTAGGAAGGACATCGAACATTGGTTTGGGACGGGTTTCGGTGACCAGCTGGATCTGTAGTAATAGTTGGGGTCGCATTTGTATGAAGCGGCGGCTCTTTTTGACAACCTTGGGTGGCGGCTGGGCAACTATAAATCGGGAACCCGTCTTGGATAAACGCTTAGATCGTCTTCGAGAGCCGCCGGCAATGGATAATGTGAAAGTGGAGCTATTGTCTGAGATTTCAGAATAGGTGCAATCGTCATCCTCGCTAGAGATGACTGTTGGTGGTTGGCTAGGAGTTTGGGCAGGCTGCGCAAGGTAATTGCGAACATGGTAGTTTTCTTCGTCGGGCAAGGATACGTTGTCGCCAACCTTTGGGGCCTGGCCATCAGGTTCCTGGAAGCGAACGACATGGCTTTGTCGTGGGATATAGTCAGACACGGGCCGTGGCCGAACGGGTTTCCTGACGATAGGTGTTTGTGTGTATACAGGAACTTCCGCAAGAGACCTTCTATTTGAGCGTTTTCTCGCATCGGCCTGGGAGTCTGGTGGCTGGGTAGCAGGTATGCTATTTTCCATGGTTTCCTCGTGAATGATTCCGACGGGTTGTTGACGGGGAGGAGGCAAACTAAAGCGGAAAAGAGGAAGACGTCGCGGTACAGAAGATGATTCCGAAAAAGCTGGTGGTGACGGACGTGTCGAAGTCATATCTTGGTGCGAGCTCGAGTCGGAAGCCGAATATTGGCGGCTATGTAAACTGGCCCCCGAATGCAAGAACATGGATGGCGATGAGGCGGATAGGAAGATGAAGAGGATGCAGCGAAAATAAGAATGATAAACGTAGGTGGGAGAATGCGGGCGGGAAGGGAGTAGAAGAGGTATAGAGAGAGAGAGAGAGAGAGAGAGAGAGAGAGAGATAGGATCAACTAGGGAATCCAAGACAGCCAGGCAGACTACGAGTAATCAAAGGCCTTCCGTGGGATATGTAGACTACTTGACTAGTTGCCGCTTGAGTGAAATGACAAAGCTAAAAACCCAGGGCAGGCTCAAGGGATGAATAAAAATGATAATCCACTGGTGCTGAGGTGATGCTGACCTTGAGGACGGTATCCTCGTTGGCAGGCCGGGAAGAACGTGGGTGTTTCAGTAGGTACGATGACACAGAATGAGCGGCATGCTATGTAGAAGGTGCCACGCAGTGAGAAGAAGTAGAAAAAAAATAATGGGAGGAGATGAGTAATTATCCGATCCGTGATTTTAGGCCAATGGGTGCATGTAGCTATGCCGTTTCGAAGGAGTCGAGGTTGCTAAGTTTTCGGGCGTCTGAATCAAAGGAAGCAGATAAAAGGGCAAGTATGAAGAATAAGACGAGTCTTTGTCTTATAAGCAGACGCTATCTCGAGGGGTCAAGCAGACTTAAGCAGATGCGGAATACTAGCGAGCTGGGTCGAGTCGATTGGTGGCAGCTAGGAGGTATAACAGAGGTAGTGCGATAGGTGTAGGATGAGGGCACAAGACAAAAGTCGGCAGCTGAATGTGCAAGAGCGTACAAAAAATACAAGAGTAGTATGAGGAGTAAAGTAGGAAGATGTAGGGCGCAATTAGATGTTCTCGCAGGACCGTAAACAGCGAGATATCAAGGGTGTAGGAATTCTTTGCGGAAGGCTCGGCAGTAAGATCCTAAACAAAATAAAGCAGAATCCTAATATAGTGATGAGCAGAGAGGGAGAAACTTGTAAGTGGGAGCAAGGAATAAGGAATAAGGAAGGCGGATTTAAAGAGAAAAATAAAAAGAAAAGAAAAAGAAAAGAAAAAGAAAAGAAAAAAGAAACCAGAAACCAGAAAATGAGGATCAAGAAACAAAGAGGAAGTGAAGATGGAGGAGGAAGTAATAAGAAATAAATAAATAAAAAGAGTAAAAGGACGAGAATTAAATCAAGGAAATAATGGCAAAAAATAAAAATAAAAAAATAAAAAATAAAATAAAAATAAAAATAAAAAATAAAAAAGATATAGGCACTAGAAGGAGAAAAGAAAGAATAATAAAGCCACACCAGCTTGAGTTGAGTTAAGCCCTGGCCGATGAAGATGGAAGGAGAAAGGCTGGGCTCAAGCAAGCGGCAGCAAACAAGTCAGCAGCTCGAGTATCAAGGTTTAAAAGGTCCAAAATAAAAATAAAAAGCGATAAACGATAATTAAAGAAGGACAAGGGGAAGAATAGAATACAGCTCGCTCTTCTTCTTGCCTTGTCCTCGCTGGCCGACCCTTGTTGTCCTCGCTCTCGCTCTCGCTCTGCTTTAGTTCTCAGGCCCAGTCCAGAACAAGAAAAGAAATGTTTACAGGGAAGCAAAAAATAAAAACAGGAAAAAGAAAAGGAAGAGATTTTCACTTTGGCGAGGATATACAGCAAAGACAAAAGAGGATGCTACTAACGCTGTGATTGGCTCTTTGGCCTGCTACGACAGGAAACGCCGGAAAGCCGCCCATGACGATAACTCAGTTTAGTCGGCACTCGGAGTTCGACCGGCGGACGACTCCAACTACTCTCCTTGGCTAGTAGTATCCTAGGCTAGCCGATCTAGAACTTCAGTCCAACACACATCTGTATATGAGGCAAATGCAATATGGCAAAGCAAAAAAGAACACTGCCAGCCAGGAGATATCAGCGATAAAGCGGGCGGCGACAGCAAACAAATCCGCCTTTCTTGCACTGCCAGCAAGTTGAGGGGTTTGAGCTTGGGAAAATCCAAACGTGGGCTGTGAAGGTGTCTAGGGGAAAAAAAAGAGAGAGATGAAGTCCGTGCCAGGGCAAAAGCCAAAGCCAAACTCCAGGCCCATCAGCTCAGCTCGTTTCTTTGTCAAGTCCAAAAGGCCATGTCTACTGACAACAAGACACAAGCAATGGCCAATATAATAAGTCGATCTGGAGAGGCAGAAAAGCCTAGATGCTTCATGTTGGACGAATTTTGAGTTTATGGAGAGTGCGGTGCAATGGAACTGATGGAATGCAAGATCAGAGATTCACACGCAAGACCCAGACTGGGCCAGCCAGCCAGCCAGCCAGCGAGCAACAGCAACGAAGAGAAGCGTCAAAGCCAGCTGTAGAGCAGCCCAACAGCGCCTCTGCCTTTCTTTTCTTTAGTCTTGCCCTCCCAAGTTTAGATTTTCCTCTTTTCTGGCGTTCTCTTGCTTTAGCTTCTGGTTCTGCAGGGTTCTTTTTACGTCCTGTGACATGGGACGAGACTCGGATTAATAAACCCGAGCTATGCTTTTAATACTGACTGTGTGAGGGCAACAGCTCTGATGGTGGCAGGTGCTTCTCCTGTCTTATGACCTAAGCCCGCTTGTCTTCATTTTCTGCTCTTTGGTTGCTCACTTGGGGGCAAAAAAAGAACAGCCCCATGCATGTGCCGGAAGTATCGGAATTCTCTCGACAAAGAAAAAAAAAAAAAAAAAAAAAAAAAACTCCGAGTTCAGATTTCAAAGACTGACCACCTAGTTAAAGGGGCTGTCAGAAGACGAGTGCAAGCTGGTTTCGTTTCCTTTTCAGGAGTTTCTTAACGAACCATGCGGACAGCTTTTTACTCCCATTCACTTAGGCCTACCTATATCAGAGAAGGCAGACAGAACCAAGACGCAAAGCCAGACGCAAGGACCAGGCCTTAACTCAGTCCAGGACTGGTCAAGCAACTGGCCAAAAAGAAAATAAATCCGAAGATACAAGGGCAGGCCTGCATGTAAAAGAGAAAGAAAAAAGAAAAACAGGCCCTGCAGAGTTCTTCCCTAGTTAGCAGCGGAGTTCAGTTCTGACCGCACGGCTTTTAGTCAGCTCCCCATTAGCATGATGACGCCAAGATGCGGACTTTGTGCAAAACAGCGATTTGAGACAGGAAGATCAGCCAGGATAGGGCTAGTCTATGTTGATTATAGAAAAGGCTAGGCAAGGTGTTCATCGACATCTGTCGAGGTAGAACAAAGCAGGGCGGAAGGTTGCAGGGTTCATACAGTCGCGTTAGTACAAGCACCCTTTTCGTGAGACGGACTTTAGGCCCTCACTACAAGCTATTGAAAGTCCTGCCCTACCCAGCTCGGGGCGGCTTTCCAGCCGGTGCACCGAGATCTGACCCATGGGAGGATGAAAGTATGCGCTGCTGAATTGAAACAGCAAGAAAAAGACTTTCAATGAGAGTCTCACGATAGTCGAGAAGGAAGACCGCAAAATTTTCTCCGCAACAGGCTGCGAAACCTATACTCTCGTCCAGCTCACCGCCTTTACAAAACTCGGTCCTGCAACAATGGTATTTCCAATCCATACTCATGCCATGAAAAGCATGACTGCCTTTTTTTGTTCCAAAAGCAGCCACCCGTTCAATGATGATGTGGTGGATGGTGCTAGAATAACAAGAAAACTACGCAGTACGCAGTTGGCCGATTTTTCCTCTTCCTCAAGACGCTTCTTGTTCCTGGCGCCTGTTGGCTCTTTTACATTCACGTTCCAACGCCAGTTGCCAGCTGTATAACCACACATGAATGAATTCTTGTGTTTTGCATTCTATCCATCCCATGCTTACAAAAATAGTTTTTGGCGCCTATGCAAGGTTCAGTCAACAAGATGTGCACGGATCTGTTTGTCATCCTTGTTTTGTAAGCTGCAAAAAGAAATAGGGCAAACAACTCGGAGCAAGAAGAGCTTAGTCAGAGAAAAAGAAGCATTCAATGCGTCTTTGGCGTCGACACGGGCCAGGGCTTGATTCATGCTATGTGCTTTAGAGCGGCACAAGACACGCAAAAACAAAACGAAAAGGAAAAAGACCAAGGACAACAGAATGCAAAGGCGAGGAAATGCGAGCAGAGAGCAGAGCGCAGAGAGCAAGGAGCAAGGAGCAAGGAGGCAGGGAGGCAGGCGAGGAAACAAAGACAGCCTACCAGCCTTGTTGGGCAGGCAGGCAGGCAGGCAGCTCGGTGGGATTTAAGCCCGTCTCAGCCCCTCTAAACTCCTTTTAGAAGCTGTCCCAAACGCAGCAGGGCATTAGCATGCATGTTGTTTACATGCAGGGCGGAGAGGAGCGGAGAGGAGCGGAACAACGCCAACTCAAAACCTTTGAAGATCTGCTATTATTGTACCCCACAGCCCGAAAGCGTATGAGAAAAATTAAAAACCACTATACTTTGGATGAGTCCTTTTCATTTCCCTTGCTGACACACTATTTTTTTTTCGCTTCCACTTGCTTCTTGATTTCTAATCAGCTCCACGGTAACAGTCTGAAAACAAATGATGCAGGACGAGCATAAGAAGGCCTGGAGAAGCGGAGAGCGATCGTGTGTGTTGGTGGGTTGGTGGGTGGGTGTCAAGGAGGAATATAAAATTTTTATCGAGGGAATACTAGGAAGCATCCGACACAACTACGAGCACCTCAACCCGAAAATATTTTCTTTTCTAAAGTACGTCAAGTCGGTCTGTAACGCGGACTCCTCCTAAAGTCCGTTCAATTCCATTCAACCAGGCTGATTGAACTTGTTCCCTGTTTCTTTTTCCACCCACTTCCCGTGCAGATCGTTGATACCCCTAATGTTCATAGCCCTTCCCTTTTTCCCCAATGCGGAGACGAAGGCGTGTCAGGGCTTCTGCTAAAGCCATAGTCATGACCTACGAATCCAACAGCATTCATCAGACATTAGCACTGACAAGAACAGTACTGAGACATTGTCTTGGACTTAGACTTAGCTTTAGACTTTGACCTCTATTCACATACAAAATAAATAGGCCAAAACTCATGTCCCAGGCTAAACCTAAACCAACTCACAAAGTTACGATATCCAATTTCCCTTCGCAGCAGATCTCTAGACCACCGAATTTTCTCGTTTCTAACCCGAGAAAGGCTTCGTTCGCCGTAACACCGTCTTCCAGTTGCGAAAGCTCAACCCCCCGCTTCCTCATCCCACACAATCTCATCGCCGTCTCATCTGTCTAATCCCGACTGTTACAGGGCCTTTTGACTCTGTGTACAATATATCCAGCCTTTCTAATCACGTCAATGCTAAATCTAAATAATGCCAATGCCATTCGCCAATGACAATCGTGATGACCCCTGATAGACACAGTCATAACTGATCACAGGCCTTTCTCTTTTCTCCCTAGTCCTATATGAGACCCAGTAAGGGCTAGAATACGCCTCCCATCTAGCATATCCTTAAATCTTCTGTCTCCTCTCCACCTGCTCACATTTCCAAGCCACCCACATACCTATCTCACGTGATATGTTTGGCAGACCTTGTGCTAAACTTGGCGATCCCCTGGCCTAGGTTCTTTCGGCCCTTGATGATACGATACCATACCGTATGCCTAATATAACATGGCGATAAACCAGTCTTGTCTCCAAGTTTCAGCTTGGCCTAAGCAAAGAGACAATTCCGTAGTGCCAAAGGAAATGTTGAAACCCCAGGCTTGGGAGTCCAGCTATCCCCGTGACCAGTGCGCACACGTAACCCTAGGCTCATATGGTCACTGTGGTAAGGGTCTGTTATCGTAGATAAGATAATCTTCCATCGCTTATCTTATCACACGACTCGGTCCTTGCTCGTCACCATCTGAGCTTCATTGCTTTTGTTACCGCAAGCCCGCCTACTATTCCAAATCCGACGACTGATAGCGTCTTCACGTAACGTCGCACCGACAAAATGGCAGAGCCTTCTACCAACCGAGTTCCATCTGGGACAACCACAGCTAAAACAGATACAAACAATCCAGCCAAGAAGCCCAACGTAGCTCCAATACCTCTTGGCTTCATCTTCACGCTGTGGAAGACCCTACTGCTACTAATCGCATTGGGAAGTGCGATTGGTCCGTCATACGATACTTCGACCGAAATCCTTTTTGACTCTGCCGCTGCTACTCACGCACCCGAAAACGATGGTGATGCCCCACTGCACTCTACAATTGCACTGCTATTTGATAGCAAGCCGTCGCCATTCCGCACCCTAGTGACCCGCCTTACACGTTGGGATGCTCTATACTTTGTCAAAGCTGCCCAACGCGGCCGCTTATATGAGCAGGAGTGGGCTTTTGGTATCGGCCAGCCTGTATTAGTTTCAACACTATTGCAAGGCTGTAAATCTACTGCAATTGAGCTTGGCTTACATGCAGATGCCGTTACGGCTGCCATGGGTATTGCTATCGCGATTTATGCGCACTTGTATGCTGTGCACGCGCTGCATGCTCTTGTTGAGCTGATATCAGGAAGCAAGAGGCTGGCATATGTCGCTGGCCTCCTCCATGTGTTCTCGCCAGCCGGCCTATTCCTCGCTGCACCCTATGCCGAAGCTCCATTTGCCTACTTGACATTCACCGGACTATTGTGCTATGCGCGTGGCTTAACCATGCAAAGAGGATCGTGGGGTCGTGTAAAGCACACGCTATGGTCCGGGCTACTCTTGGGCCTAGCTACAATGTGCCGTTCTAATGGCCTTACATATGGCATCGTTTTTGCCATGGATCTAGCGGACGGCCTGCGGGAGTTATTTGGACAAGAGTCCGGACTGGTATACTCACCAAAGCTTGTTGTGTCACTTGCAGTCACAGTGCTAGGTGGTGTCTTTGTTGGCTTAGGATCTCTCTTACCACAGGCTGCTGCATATATTGAGTTCTGTGGCCGTCAAGTTGCGGAGCCACGGGAATGGTGTACAAATCTCGTACCCAGCATTTACAGCTATGTTCAGAAGCGATATTGGTAAGTACAAACTCACATGATGCTTCTTGAAGATGAAGTGACAGTCATGGCTCATATTTATGCTATGCACAGAGCATTCGCCCCATGCTGGCCTGGGCTAACATGCGTCTATAGGAATGTCGGCTTCCTCCGGTATTGGACACCTGGGAACATCCCCCTATTTGCTTTGGCCATGCCCATGCTATGGATTCTTTGCGTATCATCCAGGGCGTCGTTGTTAGGTGGTCCCACCCCCTCACAAGCCCCCGCAGTCGTGTCCATGGTCCGGCCAGATCCCAAGTCACCATATGCTTCATTGATACATTCACTAGCTATTGGTCAGGCCATTCTAGCCATTCTAGCATTCACGTCGTATCATGTGCAGATTATTACCCGCATATCGTCAGGATATCCTCTGTGGTACGTTTGGGTTGCCGAGCAGCTGGCAGCCACAAGCGACCAGGGAAAAATACTTATTGGCCGTAGGATCGTGGTGTACATGGTGGTTTACGCTCTTATTCAGGGTGTTTTGTATGCTAGTTTTTTGCCGCCAGCATAAGAGCTCGCCGTGATAAAGTTATTGGAATTAGATGTGCTATGGAAATCAGCTCCTGATGCGATGTGTAAAAAGAGGGAACATGTTTTTGTGCATTGAAAATGTAAAAGAAAGAAAGTCTGGATGAAAACCAAAAAAAAAAAGAGAGATAGAAAAAGAAGAACAAAAAATAGTAAAGGCCCAGTGGCCAATCAGTGCTGTGGTGTATCTCAGGCTGGGCCCCATCGTCGCTGCCGTAGTCTCTCATAGCCAAGTCGTAACATCACTGGGAAGCTTAGGCCTCCGCAGCTGGAGCCTCGGCCTTCTCCTCAACCCCCTTCTTCTTATCCGTAAACAGATGCGCAAAGCACAAGTGGTACAAGATAATCATACTTACAATCAGCCACTGGAGCACTTGCATCCCTGTACCTTCCGAAATGTAGATGCCGTCTTCCTGGGGATCCATGTCATTCAACCACCATGCCAGTGCCTTAGCGACTTGAGTTGTCATGACTGCCGACGCTGCGGCAAGACCAAATGCCACCACACCTAAGCAAGCAATAACAGCACTAGTGTGGCGTGATGTCCAGAAGGCTCGGGGTGATGGCTGAGCAAGCATATTTTGCCGCACAGCTGCAAGCATGACTGATGCAATGAAGCAACCAAAGGCGCCAGCAATTAGCGGTGGGAAAACACGTGTCTGCATAGCACGCGCGGGCACTAGAAGCTGAGATATCTGTGACGATGTCGTCGCATCCATGTTTTCGGTGATGAAAAAAGTCCGTAGCTTATCTTGGCCTAGGCCGGTCGTCGAGTAGCATTCGTAGGGGCTGTTGAGTGGTCCATTGACACACATTGCTATAATGTGTTAAACTTGATAATAGCGAGGGTGGATTCGTGGCTTGTAACTTACCAAAGTATCCCACACGTACTTGCACACTGCTACTATTGGAGATCTGTAGTTTCACAATGTACAGGCCAGGTATGCCAGACGATTTCGACATACATCCAGCAATAACCAAAGCTACGTACCGTTAGTATTAATGAATGATGTGCGTAGTCGGTAACAGGCCAAACTTACAGTGAAACACAACAACCAAGACTAACAAGATGTAGCCAAACACACGCGAGTTAAAGCGTTCTATAATAGGACTCGCGTCAATCATGGTGAACCTATTGCTCTCACAACCTAGTATCTCTGTCTTCTTTGCTTTCCTGCTTAAACACTCAGAGCTCAAGCTGAGGTGCGAGTATTGAAGTAGAAGAAAGAAGAAGACAGTAAAAACGGCTTGCATTGGTAGTAAGCAACTTACTCGAAGCTGGCGTCTCAGCCATATTTAATACGAGCCGATAGGGAGGGAGGAGCCTGGAAGACGAGAAACAAGTCGTGTTTGGAAAGCAAGCGAGAAAAATATATATGGAAAGAGAAAGAGAGAGATCAAGTCCGAGAAATTAGGCTGAGCGCGTACGTCTTAGCAGAATTAGCTTCCAGCATATGCACTTGCTGACACTTGAAAGTTGACACAGCCAGGGCAAGCAAGCTGGGCCGCGGTCTAGGCCGGCGTTCCGGTGAGAATGAGCGTGCTTCTAGGGATCAAGACAAGGCGAAGCGTGTATGATTAAAGTCAAAAAAGAGAGATAATATAATATGGTATACAAAACTTGCTGTTCTGTGTCTTCAAATGCAGGAGCAATGTTGGTAGCAAAAGCGGTCACGCGAAACGACAAGATAGGGGGGGTTAAACAGAAAACAGGATGAGTGCATGCAGTAGGGGGGATGGTTACCGAGCGAGTGGAATGGCTTTCCTGGGAGTGATGGCCAACTGTGGTCGTTGAAGCTATCGTGGTAATATATGTCAAGATGGTAGGGAGAGAGGGAATCCAATATTCAGAGCCACACGAGAAACCTGCGTGTTGTAAAAAAGAAGCCCCCAAAAAAAGGAGATAGGGAAATGAAAGTTTCACGGCCTCCGAGAATAGTGACGCCTTTTCCCAGCTTTATCTAAAAATTCAACTACCAGCTTTTACAGCTCCGTATGTTCATGGCTGTCACTGGAATGTGGTTGATACGGTGATGTCTCCCTTGGTCGCTACAATGCCCACAGTGACCCCAAAGAACGCATCGAGTGAAAGCCATATCAAGGGATCAAGGAAACTTCGCCTCGAGAAACGTACCCACTGCTCTGATATGCTCTATAGTGGCTATAATCGTTTACGGCTTCATTTTAGTCTGGTGATGATACTACAGCAACGATAGCGTGCTAAGCTATTATTGTCCAAGTTTATAATCAGATGTTGAATGTGGAACCAACCCTAGTAGCCATTTGTGTGACATGGACTAACAACAATACTTTGCTTGGGGGGGGGGGAGGTCCTTGCAACATCATTTTGGTTGATTCACTATAGCTGGTAATTACCTTCCTATTACCTTCCTCCATAGCAATACTTATACCTGAATACGCACAAACTTGAAAACGAAAAAAATCACCAAAATCGTGGTCTAAAAGTTTTGCTGCTTCCTAATTAGAATTGCTGCTACTATATCCCTAGCCCCTCTACACTGCTCAATTCAAAATGCATCATCTGATCCCTTAACAAGCTTCTTTTGTTTATCACGTCTGCGCCAACCAAGATCCTGGAGAGTCTTCCCGAACGACATCGGTGGCCCTTGAACCACAGTTAACCTCTCACCTCCAGCCACGGACAGCTGGATGCACCTCGTGGCTGGCAGCCATTGAAAAAAAAAAGGAAGAAAAAAAAAAAGACATGTCTACACCAACTCCCCCAGTTGCCATCTCAGTTACAGCCCCAGCTACACCACCCGTAACATTAGAGAAGACAACTACATCGCCTGAGCTGGCTGAAGTTTTAGCCAAAGACCCGGAATTACATTTGTGGTTGACAAATACTGGCTACTTTGACCTTGCTAAACGTACCAAAGTACTGGAAACTTACCACAAGCTTGCCCAAGTTGACCAATCAGCTAGGCGGCGCCTGGCTGAGCTGAAAGAAGAGACAGCCAAACATCAAGCTGCCATAGAACAAGAGCGTGCTCAGATTCTGCGGGAGCTCAATAACCATGATCCATCTTCTATCTTAGCAGTTTCTGAGTCACGTGCATTGTATCAGACAGCCACACAGGGCTCTCCGGCCCAATACGTGACAGACACGGGGTCAGCTGTTGTAAACTTACAAACATGGAATACATCAGAAAACACTCTAGATCCCACGTCTCAAAACTTACGCAAGCCAAAACCCATCAAATATGAATATTCTAGATCCACTAGTCCAGCCAACTTGCCGCAAAATACTGCCTACCGTGTCTACAAATCCTCAGCTGGCGGTATCCAACTCGGTAATCACAAGGGTAGCACTATTAAACTGCCAGCATACAACCTTGATGTATGGACAGAAGGCTCTGATAGACAGGCCCGATCGCCTATCCACCTGTCCACGCCCCGTGTTGATCGCAGAACACCTTCACCTCGAGCACATGTTTCCGATAGAACAAATTATTACAGGGAGCGCGACATGCACAGCAATAGCCACAGCTTGCGGGACATGAACAGAGATGATGAAGAAAGTGAGCTTACTGATGTTTTAGCAGTTTTGTATTACAAACTGGGAGCTCACGGCATTACTAACAACCAATACATGCGGATCTACAGATACCCGCTTTTTCATCATTAAATCATACAGCTATCAGAATGTTGACCAGTGTATGGCTAATGTAAGTCTTCATAGTACAACACAAACACGACGCAATGTATGCTGCTTCGGCTTGCACTGGCATTTTCCAGCTAACACGGGGTAGGGAATTTGGATGACACAATTCGAAAACGGAGAAAAGTTTGCAGAAGCTTTTGCGCAGAAGAAGACGGTTGTGTTCTTTTTCTCTGTCAACAAATCTGGATCAGTCCAAGGCTATGTTAGTCTCTCCATTCTCTTGAAAAGCTACTGTTCAATGGAACAAAGACTCACGCATCCTTTCAACAGGCCGTTATGAAAAAGCCACCGAGTGTAGCAGTACCCCCTCCCGCATGGGCTAAGAGTATTCGCTGGCACGCTTCTCATCCATTCGTAGTACAATGGCTCAACACCACCGAAATGCCCTTCTCGCGCATCCCCTACCTGAAGAACCCACTCAATGAGAGCAAGCCCATTTTCTACGCCAAAGATGGCCAAGAGATACCGGTTGATCTTGGCCGCAAACTTGTAGCCATCATGAACAACGAGGCCAAGGTTATCAATAGCCCCGTTCAGGATGTGCCGACAAAAGCCGAACGAGGTGGGTGGGCTATTGAGAAAAAGATGGCGAGGGACAGTGCCCAATGGTGAAGATATCTTAGGGTACAGGGTTAACGATAAACAATAAATCAATAAGCATCGCAGTCATAGATCAAGGTATCAAGGTTTGCGTTCTTCAGCCCAACATGAGGGTGAACGTGATTTTAACTATTAGAATATGAGCGGGGCCGATTAGTTTTTTCTGAACGCTGATACATATCTCTACCATAGATAGCAGGAAGCTCAATTCACAACTTGCTAGAACACTTTTTGTCAAGATCCTACTCTTCACGAACATCTTGCATGGTATAAGTGACGAGTGAAGTCTTAAGTTCTGAGAGAAGTATGATGCAATTAAGAGCATGATGTAACATTATTCCGAGTTTTGTTATCAATGTACTAATGTACCCTTACCCCACTATAAACCATGGTCCAAGCTTCAACCAGCAAAAAGCTATCCCAGGGTCAAAGTATTCCAGCCTTAGTTCAATAAATTCTAGCCAGACCAGTAACAGCAACATTGATCTCTCCGCGAACCTTTTACGGCCCCTTATACCTCTCAGTACAAGAACTCTATCTATGGCTACACCCCCTCAATCGACGGCCCTTGCGACGTCGGGCTCCTTCCCAAAACTCGCCCTACTCGATCTCACAACGCCGCCGCGCTTTCAGCACACGGTGAAACGCATCAACGATGGCGCAGATGTGAATACTTTTCTAACAAGTCTAGCGTATCGCGACATTGGGGTCTGGCTTATGCAACTGAACCGCGCACTTTGTCCTCGGCGTGAGGCTGCTGCCCAGCCCCCTGTCTCGTCTGCGTCTGCATTTGCTCCCCCGACTGTCCCTTCGTCTAGCACTTCTTCAACAAGCCCTAGAGGCCCTACCACTATACCCGCTTCCGCACTCAAACTTCCCTCAGCAGCACGCGAGCGCGCACAGACTTTTTCTCTACAAGATGTACAGGACGAGGCTGTGCTGCCTGCAAGTGTTCAACGTGTGCGAAAGCTACTCCAGCGTTCTGAAGCCCTCCTTGCTCAGGCACCTGCCGAGCCTGGCCCGGCGGGTGCGGCACACCGGTTTGGAAATCCAGCTTTTCGGAAGTGGATTGCTCTAGTTCAGAACGCAGCGCGAGATATGATGCAGCAGGAACTAGGAATTGGCGGTGGAGATGTGGCAGAGAGCGCTTCTGATACCGGGACGGAGACAGAGACGGAATCCGACAAATGCACCGGGGATCAGCTGGAGAATCGGATGGCCGCTGATTCACGGCCAGCGACAGTACTGGACGAGCTGGTCTCGTACTTTATGGGTGGCTGGGGCAGCGCTGAAAGACTGGATTACGGCACCGGCCACGAACTCAGTTTCCTAGCCTTCCTGGGCGGCTTATGGAAGCTTGGCTTTTTCGCTGATGGCGAGCAAGATGGTCCAATTGAACGGGCTATCGTATTTGGAATTTTTGAACCGTGAGTCGCACTCTCTCCCAAGCACTATCGCGCATTACAGCAGCCCCTATAGAAATCTTCTGTTGGTACATCTCAACTTATTGATCTAAACTAACGCTGCATACAGCTATCTTGTACTTGTCCGGAAAATCATTCTCCTCTATCGCCTCGAACCAGCCGGCTCCCACGGCGTTTGGGGCTTAGATGACCACTTTTTTCTTCCGTACATCTTCGGCTCTGCCCAGTTGACTCGGCCCATCACGGCCAACGAGCCAATGCCGCTTGAAGGCTCCGTGCGTAGCGCACCACGGCCCTCCAGCATAACCGACCCCACAGCCGTGGCTACCCACGCACCACATAATATGTACTATGCAGCCATTGCCTTTATCCATGCGGTCAAGCGCGGCCCCTTTGCCGAGCACTCGCCCGTGCTGTACGATGTGTCCGGCATTTCCGCTGGCTGGGGTAAGATCAACAAGGGCATGCTCAAGATGTTTAATGCCGAAGTGCTCGCCAAGTTTCCCGTCGTCCAACACTTCCGCTTTGGTACACTGTTTGCCTGGGCGCCAGACCCGCATGCCGCGCCGTCTATTTCAAGTGTTCACCTACGGAATCAACCTCATCACCTATTCCAAAAACCCTCCCCTAAGCCTGGGGCAGCAGCAGGCATCGGTATAGCGTATACAGCCATGCCTCTCCCTGGAGGTGCCGGAACTATGGCACCCTGGGCTATAGGGAACTCGGTAGGGAGGGGCGGCGTCAATGCTAATGCTGCTGCAAACGCCCGCGCACAACCGTCTGGGACTGCTGCGCGGGCTGAGGCTACCAGTAGCTTAGGTGCCAAGATTCCAGGTGACGGGGATGGTAGTGGTAGTGGTGTTGGCGGCTCACAACCCACACAAGCTAGCGTGCACCGTGGGCACAATGACTTGGGCTAAAACAGACAGTTTTTATTTTAGGTGGCCTTATAAAATAAACTCAATATTTCGTTCATATACAGTAACGTCAAGACCACGATCACAGTAGATATGAGGGATTTTTAAAAACTTGGATAAAAATTGGTATCGAATGTTCAAAGACAGCGGCAGCAACTCGGAATATGATGATAAGTTGGGGGAATCATACAACAATAAAACAAAACAAACAAGCCCAAGCGTTGATCTATATGTTACCGGCTAGGAAGACACAGTAACAGATCAAATTAAGGCAGTAAAAAGATGGGGAAAAACTACGAAAACGCCCAATTCCACCTTACTAAGGCCATCGGGTGCTTCTCGAAGCGATTAAGTCGAATCAAGGTCGCATAGCCCACGGTGGTATTAAATAGTGATTTGTGACATCCCTCCTTCGTTGTGAATATGCAGCAATAGGAAGGGTAACCGTGTATTGGTTCGGGTTGGGAATGCGTTTCTCTAGTATACTAGAGGCGTAGCGTGTTGGTGGGTTGCAAGGTACTACTTAGGCAGTGGTGGATGCCGCGGTAGGTACAGCGACAGAGTCGTCTTTCTTTTCATCAGCCTTGGGCTCTTCAGGCTCAGCTGCTTCAGTCTTGGCTTCCTCAATCTTGGGTTCTTCAGCCTTGGGCTCCTCGGTCTTGGGCTCCTCGATCTTGGGCTCCTCGGTCTTGGGCTCGTCAATCTTAGAAGTTTCGGGCTCAGCAGTAGTGACGGGGGCTTCATTCTTGGCAGAAGACTCAGCAGCAGCAGCAGCTTCGGTGGCAGGAGTAGGAGCCTCAGCGGCAGCAGCAGTAGTAGTAGTAGGGGCCTCACTAGCAGTCTCCTTAGCAATAGGGGCAGCCGTAGTAGCGGGTGCTTCGACAGCAGAATCACCAGCTCCAGAGGCCTCTGCAGTAGGGGTTTCAGTAGCAGTAGAAGTAGCTACAGCTGGAGCTGCAGCTGGGGCTGCAGCAAGGGCTGAAGGGGCGGCCGCGGGAGCAACATCAGTGGGCTTGACCTCGGTAGCAGCGGGGGTGGCAGCAGGGACGGCAGCAGGGACAGCAGCAGCGGGAGCTGGTGTCTCAGCAGCGGCAGCGACTGGGGTAGCTTCGGCTGATGTTGCCATTAGTTATCGTTACGCATTATAGGCAAGGAAAGCGTTGGGGGGAGATGTCTCACCAGTGACAGCCGGAGCAGGAGCAGCAGACTCAGAAACAGGCTTATCAACCTTGGGAGTCTCTGTCGCAGTGGGAGCTGCGGCCGGAGCTGGGGGAGCAGCTGCTGCGGTAGGGGTAGCTAGGACGACGGGGGGGGCAGTGGCAGTACTAGGAGCTGCTGCAGGAGCTGCTGCAGGGGCGGCCACAGGAGCAGCAGCGATGGCGGCAGGCGTAGTGGTAGAAGTCTCGGCAGCAGGAGCAACAGGAGTAGTCTTCTTCTTGAAAAGAGCCTTGACTCGGGTCTTGAGAAGACGAAGGGCGTTGGGTGCTGTTCAGGAGAGATGGAGAGCAAAGGTCAGTCAGTGTATGCACGAGATAATTTTGGTACAAGCCAAGCGAGAAGTAGGAATCTTCACATATGCATGGAACCAAATGGCAGCAACCGCTTAACGAGATTCCAAGCAGCAGACGGGCCATGTACGTGCCATGTGGGATGTGAAAGACTCCAAAAACAGCACAAATGGGATCAAGTCAAGACCAAGTGGAATGTCACAAGTTGAACCGGGCGAGAGAAGGGAGAAAATGGTAGAGAAAGGACGATGCGAAAGTAAACAAGACTTACGAATGCCGGGCATTTTGGGAAACAGATGAGGACGTTGCGGGAGGAGAAAAACAAGGTTAAAAAAAAAAAAGTATATATATGAAGAATGACAACGAAAATGAAACTGTCAAAAGGAAAAGAGGAAAAGAAATGAAAATAAAAAGCAAGAGAAGAAGAAAAAGACCGTCCCAAGCTTGGGCTTTTGTTATTGTCTAGTAAAATAAGGCGCAAGAAAGAAGGATTTCTGAGCAACAAAAGGAAGAACAAACAAGGGGGCAAAACAAGAAATTCTGGGGGAAATAAAATGAAGCCCAAAAAAAGGCAAAAAAAAATCGGGCAAAATCGATGCTGGCGACGAATGTGTGTTGTATTTGTGGTGGTGCGAAGATGAAGGCGACACTTGTTTTGGTGATGAAGATGAAGAATAAATGAGAAAGAGAAATTTTTTCCTTTGTGAGAAATTCAGAGATCACGAGGTAAACAAAAATGTCGTGTCCTCAGGCAGCAAGACGAAGGTAAGAAAAGGGCAATCGCGCAGAGATACATGAAGAAGTTACTTAAACTGATTATCGCCGGTGACGAAAATGAGGAAATTTTTGGAAGAAAAAAAGGAAAAAATAATAAAAAAGTAATTATAATAAAAATAAATTAAAATAAAAAAGAGTCTACTAAGCTATGTTCTCCCTTGGCTCTAATTCTGGCTTAACTCTCTCGGACTGTCTTGTCTCTACCTCAAACTCACCACCAACCATCAAAGGTCAAGTGCAGATAGAGATAATCACCTCAGCTCGACCTCGACCTCAACCTCGACATTCGTCATTCGTCATTTTCCAATATAAACAATCAACATCAGCCCGCCCGTCCTTCTATAGCCCAGACCAGCCTACTCCAGTAGTCAGGGGTCCTTCATGCTAAAACTAGTCGCTTCAACCATTTGTTGCAGCTTTTAGCGCACCAGTGCTTAAACAGCCAGCCCACTAAATGTACTACGTTCTTTAGGCTCTCCTCCCTTCAACAACCCAGACTAAAGCAAGCTGCCTGGCCCTTGACGAAATTACATCAAGACAAAAGGCCTTGTTTTTGCCTCCGATAGATTGCTCTTCAAACTTAGCTCGGCCTCAAGCCAGAGGGTGACAGCCAAAAGAAAGAGGGGACGAAGAAAGGAGGAGTCCAACGTCGAAAACAGAGCCACCGTGCCAGGGTTATTCTAACTGCCCAAGCAAACCCTAATCACATGATTGCTGATAAGTCTTCACGACAACCTATTTTTACCATGGCCTTTCCAGGAAACATAAATCAATTGCGATGAAATGTGAAATATCAGAACACTAGAAGATAAAAGTATATGTACACCGAAGTGAAGGGGAAAAGGAAACAAAGTAAAGGTATCATGAACACACACCCACCAACAGCCCCAGCCCCAGCCACAGCCACAGCCACCTAACACACAGGCCCCCCTACTTAGAAAGCTTAGTCTCAGCCCCGAACTTAGCCACAGCTTTGGCCAGCCAGAGTCAAGCTACAGTTACAGCTAAATAAATCAAGCTCAACTGAGCCCAAGGTTAGAGCCGACGCTGAGCCTAACACACACACACACACACACACACCTGCGGGTCAATATCGCCCACCATCTACCGCTCCTCAATAGCCAATGCGATTGCGGCACCAAAAAGAGAGCTCTCCTGTGCCATAACCAGCGTCACAGCTCTCTTTTTCTCCTGCACTACCTCCTGCCCGTCAGTCTTAGCTCGGCGTGCTGCATCTACTAGTCCACCGAGGACGGCCGAGCATCTTTGCAAATACCCAGGATACTTCTCAATGACTGAGCCGTTGAAGGCAACGGCGGTCTCGCCCAAATCTGCCTCAGCTTCGAGTTGGGCGCGACGAGGATCGCCAGGTGCAAATGATGTGGCATGTTCGCGCGAGAGCGACGAACGCAGGTCCCACAGCGCGTAGACGCTAGTAGCAATCAATGAACTAGAGCGCCGGGTAATAGCACTGGCAATGCGGCGGATGGCCTCAAGGTCAGCGGCTGTGGGCTCGTAGCCGTATGGCGAGGGGTGGCAGGATTTCCATAGAGCAATGGAGGTGTCTAGCGTAGGAGAATGGTCACTACAGAGCAGGAGAAACACAAGAAGATATTAGCGCATATACAAAACAAAAAGTTGTCCGCTTACATAGACAAACAATAGCAGTATGGGTATGGAGAGAGGGAGGAAAAAAGAAAAAGAAAAAAGGTTTACCTCTCAATGCACGCAAGCGTCTCTGTCTTTAGACTGTAGCCCTTCTTCAATGACTCGGGCACCAAGCCGCCCAGAAGCCCTGTCTCGGAAATGGCATCTAATAATACCAGACGGCAAATCTCGCCAAGATACATGCCGCTCGCCATCTGCTCCAGTGGCTGGAAATCCGGCTTTTCATGGGCAGCCTTGAGCTGAGCGTCCCATTTGGTAGCGGGTAGCAGACCTTTGCCAACCATGCTGACCTCAGTATTGACAATAACTTGGGCAGCAGCATCCCACCAAGCAGGCGGGCGGTGACCAAACTTGTGGCGTGCAACTGCGCCAACAGGCAGAAAGGCTGCGATATTAGTGCCGGTACCGAGAATCAGACCCATGCGCGTTGTTAGGTGAGTATAGGATTGCGACAGCAAGCAGGCAGTAGAGTCATTGAGAATTGCGCGTAGCTCAACAGAGAGGCCATGGGCGGCACAGGCCTTTTTAATGACGTCACCAATATTTTGGCCCATGAGCCCGTCGACGGCTTTGAGACCTTTGCCCATATCGAGCAGTCTGCCATCTCCTAGGGATGTTTGGCTGAAGGGCGGGGAAAAGTTAGCGAGAAGTGCGGCTGGTGATAAAGGGAGATGTGGCGAGAAAGGGGGCCATTTGTAAAAAGAGGAGTTCGATAGGGTGGTAGTAGGATACAAGTAGAGAATGTTATAAGAATAAAGAGCAGGGAAAGGAAAGCTGAGAACTCACTCAATGGGAAAGCTCCAGGCTAGCGACAGAGGTAGCGGAGTCATAGAGGCCAGAGCCGGCGCTCCGTTATTTAGCACTGGTGTGCTTTCCGGGGCGAGGCCCGTCTCTCGCAAAGTCTCGGCAATATGGGCAGCCATCCACTCGAAAAATGCCATACCTACCAGCCCGCGGACCGAATCGCTAACAGGAAAACTCTTCATGGCGAGAATACGAGTGACGTCACCGCCCGGAGCAGAAGCAGCAGCAGAAGCCGCAGCCCCGTCCATAGGGGTAGTGCGGCTACAGCCACAGCCTAATAACTCTATCAAAGCAATACGCAGGTTCGACCCGCCCACATCTACAGCTAGATAGCGGCCCGCCTCAGCCCCCGAAGGCAGGCGATAGCTGTATGACGGCAGCATGTTGATCGTACCAGACTCTAGGGCCTGCATGAACTGTGACCTAAAGCCAGCAGCTATAGCAAGAAGCTCGGACTCTGTGGTGCCATCCAGGAACAGGCGGTCAACATCATCCAGGAAGTCCTGCACAGGCCTTTGCGGGAGAGCATCGGCAGTGGTAATGGTAGTGGCAGCCCCGAACTCGGGTAGAGTCTCGCCCATTGTGGTACTTGAAGAAGAAGATCTTTTTGGATGAGGCTGGCGTGAGTGACAACTCCCTGTTGGGTTTAGGGATGCATCGGGAGCAGCAGCAGAAGTAGTAGTCGACGAGTTGGGAGGACAGAAGAAATCCATAACAGCTTGAAGGAAAGACTTGCCACGACGGAGCGAGCGTAGAATAGCAGCAAGGAAATCCTTGTGCAAAGCAGTCATGGCGAGGCAGAAGAAGCAGTTTGCTTCTCTTGTTGGATGGTAAGATTTTGCCCCTTGTCTTTGTCTCTCTTCGTGTTTGCTTAAGAGAAACACGGGAAAAGGAAAACAGAAAGCTAGCAAGCCTGCCTAATGTCAAGAAAAAAGAGGGAAAGCCGCCCGGGCCGGATTTGGGACGCGGTTCGGCGGTCAAGAAAGGCGGCTTTTGTTGATGCAGTGCGGGCTTAAGCAGCGGGCTTGAACCAGCACAAGGCTTTTTTTTTTGGTAAGGCGTCTATAAAAAAGGCAAAAAACAATTAAAGAGAGAAAAAGAAAGAAAAGTCCGCTATGAGTCCCAGTGAAAAGAACCGTGACAACAAAAAGCAAAGAAAAAAAAAAGAAAAAAGAACAGAAAATCCGAGCAAAACCACAATCAAGGCGAGAGTCTGTATGGGAGCCAAAAGACAAAATGGGAGTAAAATGATTGGGTTTGGTTGGTGCTTTGCGCAACCCACGACTAGGGTCTTGGCAATTAGGGTTGGTGCTGATTAGGGTCTAACTGATGACAACATCGACCACTACAAACGATTGAATGATCGGCTCGTTCGGTGCTTCTTTTAGGAGAGAGTTTCCGCCTAGCTGGGAGGAAAAGAGAGCGAGGGAGGAGGAGAATGAGAAGTAAAAAGAGACAACAACAAGATAGAAAGAGACAAAAAAGTCTTGGGTAAGGAAGAAAAAGGGGGGGGGGACTAAAAAGAATATAAAAAAGAAATATAAAAGTCTACAAGAGAGGAAGAACAGAAGAAGCCAAAGACAAAAAAAGAAAAGCAAAGCAAGAGGCAAAAGAAGAGCAACCGACAAGAGAACGTGACTCGATATATGTACGGCCAAGCACCTCTGGTACCTTGAAGGAGCAAAGTGACAAGAGACGACGGAGACAAGAGAAGAAGACAGGCAGGCCGATAAAATCGGTAAATTCGAATATCGGCACAGCGCGAAAAAGAGGATAGCCCATAGCCCATAGCCCATATATATATATGTAAGAAATACCAGCAGGTTTTTGATAGAACAATAAAAGAGTGGGCAATTGCTATAGGTCAAGATCCCAATGTTTCCCAATGGAACAAGCCGCAAGGTTCCTTCTTTCCCTATATGTGGTGCCCTTTTCCCCTCCTTCCCTTCCTCCCATCCTTTTGTCCTTCCCTGCTTGGTAGCTTCTATTTCAGCCCAGCAACGAAGACAGGAGAAAAAAATAAACGGCCCACTTTTTTAGTTGTTTGAACTTGCAACTGCTACAAACCGCATGTAACTACACTACACAAGTACCTTTGTATCTTGTCATGCAGTACGCACTTATATCATCAACATAGCAAAAACTGACACTGGAAGATAACGTCATCTAGAAAAGCGCGCTAAGTGCAGGAAGACCGGGGCTGGCGGTCTTGTTTTCACGTCTCCGCACCTATCGTATAGCCTGCCTCTTTGGACAGCCTGGCCAAGTTTAAGAAGAAGAGGACGGCGAGATGAGATGCGGAGGGAGAAGAGACCCAGTGCGTCTTGGCTCGTTTTTTTTCTCGGTTTTTTTCTTTTCTTTTTTTTAGTGCTGACCCTGATCTGCCGAGCTGTATTAGCACGAAGGCAAGCATGTCCCCTCCAGCTCAGCTTGCGTACTTCCCAACCACTTCCCGCTAGTCATTGTTACTTGGGCAGAGGGTCCATTTGGGGCGTTTTGGCCTTTTAGTTATTGTTACGTTCTAGGCGGAAGGCTGTGAAGCATTATAGAATAATGGACACGGAAAGAGAAAATAGGATAGAAGCACAGCAAGAAAAAGCCCAGGCCAGGCTACAATATCAGCGACAGTGCACCAACCAGCCCACAGACAACCAGCAAGCATAAGCACTGAGTTGACTGTCTGTTCTGCGAGAATGGGACATGTAAGAATGAATAACACATTAGTTTATATGGAGCGATGGGCGATGGTGGTGGCAGCTAGGCACGCCATCTAGCGAGATAAGCAAACACACAAGCACTGCCTGGGTGACGAGTTGGCATATGTAGTTAGTAGAACAGCATATATGAGTATCAGTACTTGCTCAGGGAGGGTGGCACTACGTAGCCGAGCGGACATGTAGTAACAATAGCAAACAGGATGAATATAGGTAACCACAAGCATAATAGTCCGGAGAAACATAAGGTATGATGCGCTTAAGATGAAGAGAATAGGAAATAAAAATAAAAGTAAAGTAAAAGAATAAGAATAAAAATAAAAATAAAAAGGTTGGGCTTCCCTCATTTGCTCGCTCGTGTGTGTGTGTGTGTGTGTGTGTGTGTGTGTGTGTGCAACCATGGGAACCTAACTCTGGGTTCATCTTATCCAGAAGCCGAGAAGTCAAGATAAAACAGGGCCCGGCCAGGCCAGCCCAAGGTTGAAAGGAGCTACTGCATGCTACCTTGGCTTTGGCTTGACAAGTTTTGACAGGCAGGGCAAAGCAGCAGCAGGCCATAATACCGACTTCTTTGTCCTTTCCTTTTTAAGTAGTACTACGTTATAGTAGGAATAGCTACGAGAAGGAGAGATAGTAATAGAGGAGAAGCAATCGAGAAAACAGACATTTAAAATCAAGAAAAATCAAGAAAAAAAAACAAGTAAAAACAAAAAGAAAAACTCTCTTTGTACTACCGACCACGTTCTCATTTTATTTACTGATTTATCCTTCCTTGGCCATCTTCCCCCTCTCCCCCCTTGCGCCATAAGGAAAATAGAAGGAAAAAAGGTCTTCTGTAACGTTGCCTTTTTGGTTCGTCTTTTTTGTCTGATAACCTTGTCCTTTTTCTCTACCTCTTTTTGGTACCACCGCCCGTATATCAGCTACGCAAAGCAGCTCGGGACGAGTGGAAAGAGAGAAAAAGAAGGAATAAAAAAGGTGACACAAAAAAAACAAAGAGCACAGCATTTATGGAAGGTTACGGTCTCCAATACGTTCATTTTCTGCTGCTGCGCCTTTCTGATTGTTGGACCTCGAGATGTGCGAAGAGTTTATCATCTGTTGGGGTGGTCAGAGTTCCAAGGACAAAAACCCCTGCGTCTTAGGGTAGGCGTCCTAAGTAAAGTTCTGCATTCTTATGTTTAATACCTATGCAAGCTGGGTGCATTGTGCAAGCACAGGTTGCAAATGCACAGGACCATACCGGCTGGCATACGGGGCAAAGAGAAAAAGAGAAGGCAAGAAAGAGGAAGAGAAAGCGCAAAAGACCCGGCTATCTGGGCGGATTCGACACACCAACACGCACCCAGCCCAGCCTTTTGCTGCTTTCTGAGGATCACCTCTTTTCTTGGGTGGGATGAAGAAGGGTTTGGTGTTTGGTGGTACGTGAAGAAAGCAGGATTCGTTAAGCTTCTCTTCTTTCTCTGCCATTGTTTTCTGCCTGTTCCCTCTGCTTGTCTATTGCGCACCACTTCTTCTCTCGAAGAACTCAACTCGTGCCAGATGGCATTTCCGAACTCCGGCCCCCCTTCACCCCTTTCATCTAAAGCTGTAACTCTAGATGTTGCTTGTTTGCTTGTTTGCTTGTCGGCTTTTTTTTTAATGCTGTTTGTTGCTTTGTCACCAGGCCTAACAGTCAACGTTACCTGCACGGCTTCTGTGAGGCCCTTGTTAGGGGTCCTGGGAAGAAAGACGAGAAGTTGGTGTTGTTGTATTATGTTTATGTAACTAAAAAGTAGGGATTTGATTTGTTCCTTCTATTGTTTTCTTTGTCTTTTTTTTTCGTAATTGCCCTGCGCTTTTCGCAGGTTTATAAGCAGACAGTAGTTGCCTTATCATGTTTCCTCTGGATTCGAATTTTGGGCGTTGATCATGTTATGAGCTATTGCTCTATATGGCGCCAGTTATAGCCTGACTTAGCCGCAGGTATGAGCACTTGCACTTAGAGCAAAAGAGCGGTAAATTGGGAAAGAGGGTAGGATGTTGCTTCCAAGTTCAGAGCCTGCCAACTCCGGGCCAGTCACCGAGTCCTTTTTTTTTAACCTAGTCCCAGATCTCGGCCGGGAATGTACCTGTACTTTTCTTGCTGTAGGCATAATGGACGAGATGAGACAAGGCAATTTTTTGCAAGGGAAAAACTAAAGTCACGGGATTCTTCTTCCACCTGTGAGGATCATCATCATCAAATTTCAACGTTCCATCTGTTAGAGCGTGAAGAAATAAAAACTTCGAGGTTTTCTGCTATTTCGGATACAGGCCTGACTACCGTGCGCAGCACAGTACGCACATGTTTCTACGACTGTGTCCTCGAATCCATACCGGTAAACCTGCCGAGACACGCCGGCTGGTGTTTTTTTCTCGTCTGGATGGCTATAGTCTAGAAGGGTAAGCCGGAAGATATGGCCCGGGCATAAGAGGGAGAGTGAGGTAATAGCTAGAAACGTAAGACTTGAAACTTGGACGGAGAGAAGAGCAAGATAGGCTAAACAGTTAGACAGGCTGTGTGATCTCCTGTGCTGTATGTGTATATGTGTGTTGTGGCAAAAATAAACGTTTCCTCTGCTTCTTCGGGTTAAGCGGGATGGACTGTCCAGCGCAAGACGACGTAGACCAAAGGGACGTATAATATTCTATAGTCTTGGTGAGTGTGGTGCACTGAGGTGCATTGAGCAAAAGAGAATATAGCCCAGAAAGCCCATAAGCTCCCCCCCCCCCCCTCCACACACCCCTACCTTTCACACGTTACGGCACTTGGCGGAATAGGTTTCCCGGCTCTAACATGCCCAGCGAAGGATGGGATGATCAGGAAGAGCAGGATAGCAGGAAGGGGCGTAAGAGTGTGCGGTCTGGCTAGTATACTGTATTTGATGGCCTAGTGTTGCTTCTTCTAGCTAGAAGCACCCTAAGAGCATCCGGCTATTTAGGTATGTGCTGGTGACCTTCTTTGAACTCTAGCCTGCCAGGCGTGTTTTCCTTATCAGCTTACGTACCGGCTCCGGGACTTGGGGGTCCTGTGAGCCTGGGGGCACTTGGAGACTCGCATAACTCATATATAGCGCGTGGCCAGACTGCCATGTCTTTCTTGACTTTCTCTTCTGAACCCTCCACAGACTATCACCGCTAGTATCAAGATATCCTGGCACCCTCTGCTATCCATTCATTTCTCTACTTCCGTGAACCTAATACTGCTATTCTTGCTCATCTATACAGCT
This sequence comes from Ceratocystis variospora, assembly GCA_038407165.1. NCBI lineage: Eukaryota > Fungi > Ascomycota > Sordariomycetes > Microascales > Ceratocystidaceae > Ceratocystis > Ceratocystis variospora. The sequence continues at coordinate 39,441 of JAXHKN010000193.1, forward strand.
CTTATTTGTGCTTTGTCACTACTGCTACTATTATCACTTCATTTCTTCATTTACCACTATACCTACCACCACACCTCCAAATTAACCCTTCATTCCCTTTCCCACTATGAGACTGGTCATCCGCAACTCGCCCAAAGATGCTGGCATCTGGGCTGCAAAGCTCATCGTCGATCGCATTCACAGCTTTAAGCCTACTGCCGAGAACCCATTTGTACTTGGCCTGCCGACTGGCTCAACTCCACTGGGCGTCTATCGTGAGTTGGTCCGCATGTACAAAGCTGGCCAGGTAAATCCTACTTCTTCTTCTCTTTTGCATCCTACATACGGTAGCTAACCGGACAAACAACTTGTCCTCCACTTAGGTATCCTTTGCCAACGTCGTGACCTTCAACATGGTGAGCATATTTTTACCCTCGTGTCTCTCCGAAAAAAAGTCTTAGCCTAACCCTCCCGCTCCTCCAGGATGAATATGTTGGCCTACCTCGCGACCATCCTGAAAGCTACCACTCTTTCATGTGGACCAATTTCTTCTCGCACATTGACATCCAGCCACGCAACGTGCACCTTCTAGACGGCAATGCTACTGATCTGGCTGAAGAATGTGCCGCATACGAAGCTCGCATCCAGAGCGCTGGGGGTATCCGGCTTTTCCTTGCCGGCGTTGGTGAGGACGGGCATATTGCCTTTAACGAACCAGGCTCTAGTCTAGCATCGCGTACCCGTGTCAAGACCCTCACCCACGACACCGTGCTAGCCAATGCGCGCTTCTTTGGTGGCGATGTTGCTGCGGTGCCTCGCCAGGCTCTGACTGTTGGTGTGGCTACTGTCTTGGACGCCCACGAGGTACTCTGCATGGCACTTGGCCCGCGAAAGGCTCGTGCTCTGCACATGTGTGTTGAGAACGGTGTCAGTCACATGTGGACCATGTCAGCACTACAAAACCACCCGCGAGCCATTGTTTTGGCCGACGATGACGCGACGTTGGAGTTGCGTGTGGGCACTGTGCGATACTTCAAGAGTGTTGAAAAGGAGGCCGAGGCCGATGCCGCTAGAGCCATGATACATGCAGGGCGGGTGCAACAAACGCCGGCACTAGCACCACTGAGCACTGGCAGTAGTTCGACGCCCATTGTAATCGAAGCTAGCTCGCCGACGGCCGAGGCAGGCATGGCTGCCTTATCCACCGACAGTACATTACTGGGAGTGACCGACGCAGCAGCAACAGCAGCAATCGCCCGCACGCCGTCGCCTGACTTGGTCATGGACAGTATGTCGTCCCGAATTCCCGAGAACGCGTTGCAGCGGGCCAAAACACCGGAGCTCGTGCCAGATCGTATGGCCTCCCGGCTGCCGGATGCAACACCGTTGCTGCGCCGGTTGACTCCAAACCCGGAGACACAAATGCGCCAGATGGGGGGAATTGTCGCCTAAGACAAGGGGAGTAAGGGCAAATGCCAAAGGTTGTACATGTGAGTTTAACAGCGTGGCTGGGAGAGAGGAAACCAGAGATACCATACAAATCAGTAAACACAGCACGAAAGTTGACATACCGAGAATTGATTCCTGTCTGTTATTATATTTACGAAGCTACAGTTACTGTATATAGACCATTCGTTAAGCAATTGAAATTTACCATTGAAACTTGAGGCAGGCTATAGCAAAAGGGGGTAGAACAACATGGGGGAGAACATGACGGAACAAGTACTCTGGGTATTGTCAAGTATATAGAGGCGAAAAAAAAGGAGGAACGAAAAGGAAAGATAGACTCAGGCCAGATATAGAAAGACGAATGGAGGGGAGGGGGAGGAGGAGGAGGAGGAGATATGAGTGAGGGTAGCAAAGAAAGCGGCACCTCTTCACTCTGCCACAAAGTACCGCTTCGATTTATTCTGAACCTGCTGTGCTTTAATTTCTGGCGGCACAATTGTATGGTGCACTACGTGGGGGCGGTACACAGCATCAACGGGAGGCATCCTAAGAAATGACCACAACTGGTTAGTAAAGACCACTTGGTTAAAGCACAAGATAACAAAAGGCCCAATGTATAGAATAATATGAACATACCAGTCGTCCACACTTAACGGAAAATACTCGTAGAGCATGTCTGCATCTTCTACTGCACCATGGCTCCCTATTGGGCCTGGCACACTGACACCTGTGCCAGCCCCTGTGGTAACAGAGACTATGCCGGCCTTGATGTGTTGTGGGCTTTGGACATCTGAGCCTGAGCGATTAGGGCTACGTTCGTCTTCGGATAAAGAGAGTGGGAAAGGTCCAGAGCCGCCAGGCGGTAGAGAAGGCGGCGGGCCATTGGAGATATTGGGCATGGAAATAGAGGCAGATGAGGAGGTCTTGGACCAGGCTGGAATAGGAGGACGTTGTTGGACTGGTGAGAGAGCAGGCTTCTTGGAGAGGTGTTGTTGTTGTTGCTGTTGTTGTTGTTGTTGCTGTTGCTGTTGCTGTTGCTGTGCTGCAGTTGTGGATGGTGGTTGTGATTGTGGCGGAAGTTGTTGTTGTTGAGCCATTTGGGGTGTCTGTGAGGCCGTGTTGGTCGCTGTTGATATTGCTGCATTGGGTGGAGTGGAATATGCATGTGGTGAAGTCTGAGACTGCCAGTCGTTTGGCGTCTTTAAGAGAGGGTTAGTAGACAGACAAAGGCTTGAGAAAAGAGTAACTTGGGTTCTGACTGTTCCTACCTGTAGCGTTGGCACAGACGAAAATCTCTGCTGGTGTTGCTGCTGGTGTTGCTGCTGGTGTTGCTGCTGGTGTTGCTGCTGATGTTGCTGCTGCTGCTGCTGCTGTTGTTGCTGTACTGTTCCAAACTGCATCGGTACCGAAGTCTCGCGCTCCGAGCTTGGATTTGACGTCAATGTGTTCTTGCGCTCGGCTTTCTTGTCGCCAAGTAGTGGCACATCCTTGCGACTGTCAAAATTTCGCGGACTGCGGCCGCGCACAATAACGGGGCTCGACTCAACAGAGGCAATGCTGACCATATCTCCGGTGTTTGTCTTGCCGAGTAGAGTGATGTGTACAACATAATGTTGTTGTTGGCCCTTGCGACGCCCGTTGTTGGCCGTGGCATGTTTAAACTGCAGGCGTCGCCATAGTAGCGGCACCAAGACAGTGGACGCATCGATTTCCTTGGCAGACTCAAGGTCAAAGGTGATGTTGGACGGCGACGTAGCAGTCTGGCGCATTTCCTCAGAGCCGTTGCCGGCAGCGGCAGCAGCAGCAGCGCTCTTCCACGGCACAGATATTATCTCAGTTGCCTTACGTTCGATTGATTCTGTAGCTGTGATAGACGCTGAATACTCAACAATTTGGATGCGCGCGCCGTTCTCGCCCATGAACTCTACGGGCATCAGTCGCGGCAACGTGACCTGGCCAGAGCACTGCCATAGATTGCGTCGATAGCATGTGAGCTCTAGTGGCCGGCCGGTATTCTCAGCGCCAAATACGTCCTCGGCCACAAAAAACATGCCGTAGAGCTCGGCGCTCATGCCAAAGTCAATAAAGTTGCCGGCCTCGTCTACGGGCACAAGACTGGCCTTGGCTTCAGAGAACCCCAGAAGCTTGTTGTCGAGAGTTCGCGGAGATGCTTCTTCTTCATGAAAAGTATCAGCGTCGCGCGGAGGCTCAACGAGACGGGCATATGAGGGGAAGGGGTCTTCAAATGTAGCGAAGGAGTCAAATTCATACGGAGCCTGCTGAAACATGGCGGCGGTGGGCAGAGTGCCAGGGAAGGAAGCGGGACTAGTTGGAGTAAGGGGGATTGTTAGTAGAACAACAGAATAGCGCTAATGACAATAGAGACAACGACAGGTAGGGGACTATCACAACGGAGCGAAGACTCACATGGAGGGAAAGTCCTCAAAGCCCATTTCGGGCTCAAAGTCTATGCCCATGGGCTGTGGTGGGCCTGGGCCGGCCAAGGCCATGTTATCGTTTGGCGCAGAGACATTAACATTCACAGGACCAGCATGATGGGGGTTATGCGGGTGGCCGGCAAGACCATGTTGATGTGAAGGGGCGTAGTTTCCATGTCCGTGATTATGGTTATGGGCATGGCCGTGGTTATGGTTGTGGGAAACAGGTACGGCAACCGGCATAGGGACGGGGACAGGGACGGGGACAGGAGCGGAAGCAGAAGCGGAGGCCATTGGGTTGAAGCCGTCCATGGTTTATAAGATGTTGAAGTTGGAGTTTGAAAAGCCAAGTTGCGGGTCGGATCATGGCAACAAATACAGTCAAGATAAGAACCGACTCGGCATGCGTTGTCTTCGGAGAGAGCGACGATGCAGGGATGGACAGAGCCCGTCAAAGAAGGAAAAGGCCGAGACAGCGCGGCGGCGCAGGCCCCAGAATCCAGTATTCCCGAGACAGAGTACAGGGGGACAATGGGATGAGGGCCTGGAAACGGGGGGGGGGGGGGGGGGGGGG
>JAXHKN010000194.1:0-43529 GCA_038407165.1 Ceratocystis variospora
CCCCTCCCCCCCCCCCCCCCCCCCACCACGGACTCACATCTACCGCTTTTCTTCTTAGTTCATCGGTGCTGTCTGCGTCTGGGTAATCCCTCCTATCATCCTTTGCCTCATCCCCCATCATGTCCAACAACGCTTCTTATAATAGCTCAGCTCAACGCTTCGATCCCCTCACTTCCATCCTTGGAAACGAGTCCTCACGCCATGTTCTTGGTCAGCTTTTCTCTGACTCTGGCCAGATGTCTGCCGCTCAGCAGGTCCAAGCTGACCGCAATATCTTGAACACACGCTTACAAAGGCTAAGGACTCAACCACAGCCATACTCAATATCTAATGTCCGCCTATCTCACCAATCCAACACGCCCTCCATGTCTCGTGGTGTAGATCGTTCCCGTTCTCCGCCCGAGGTGCCCCGGACTCGACCCTGCCCCTTTATCCCCTCTTATCTAGTCGGCTCGGCCTATGCCAAGAAACTAGCCGCTAAATTTCCCGAATTAAATCAAACCTCTCCCACTTTTCTCGATCGACATTTCCAGCCCTCTCAGGATGATACAGATACCGACGATATTAAAGTGAACCTTATTCCTACTTGCTGGGACGAAAGCAATAAACATGCCGACCTTGAAGTGTCTTCCGATGGCTTAACGCTGCGTCATAGAGACTCTTCTAAGCACAATAATAACAACGATACCTCTAGCATCCGCGCCAATTGCCCTATACCAAAGGAGGTTGGCTTGTATTATTACGAAGTCTTGATATCGTATAGCAAAGTTAAAGAGTGAGTTCTTTTGTCGTTTCCTCGCGACCTATACAGACGGCAGGCTGTTAACTATACTCATAGAAATAAGATAGGTGTCGGTTTTGTGACCTCAAAGACCAGCTTAAATAAACCCCCCGGCTGGGAAGCAGGCTCTTACGGATACCATGGTGACGATGGTGGCAAATTCAGCGGATCGCTACGTGGGGGTCCATACCACACCAAATTTTCCGCTGGTGACACGATTGGCTGTGGCATCAACTTCTATACTAAAGAGGTGTTCTTCACCAAAAATGGTAATTATATTGGTATGTTTGTTTCTTGTGATGTGCATGGCAGTAGCAATACTAAGAGACACTCGCAAATGACCATGACACTAACAAGTATTAGGTCCGGCATTCCAAAATGTCTCCGATGACTTGTATCCTGGAATCGGTATTCAGCATCCCAGCGATGGTCTCCGTGCCAATTTTGGAGCGATGCCCTTCATGTTTGATATTGATGGCATGGTTGATGTAGGCACACCAAATACTTCCTGCTCTCTTGATACTAGAGCTACCTAGATTGTCGTTGCTAACTAATAGATTTCTCCTACACAGCGCCAACGGTCTAAAATCCAAACCCACGTTCGAAATACCCCCTTCGATACACTTCACCCCTCGCAATCGGAAAGCCAGTTTCTTAAAGAATTAGTCATGCAGGCATTGGAAAATGACGGCTACATTGAGACAGCTAGAGCCTTTGCGGCTGCTATCCGCAAAGAAGAACAGGCCCTAGCAGTTGGGATAGATGGCACGGATAGTAAAATGACGACAGAGGATGATGAAGAAACAGTCAATAGACAAAGTAGGTTCCTTTTCTCTATTCTATCCTATCTCTAGTCCTCGGGGCTTCTCTGCTAATCGTGGATACTAATTTTTTATTTCAACACAGCCATCCGGTATGCCGTTCTAACTGGTGATATCGACGAGGCTGAAAAGATGATGCGCCTGTATTACCCGGCACTTCTAGACGCCAACAAAGATATTTTATTCCGCTTACAGTGCCAGCGCTTTATCGAAATGGTGCGACTCAATACCGGCATGCGTAACGGCACTGAAAAACGCCTCGCGAGAGACAAATCACGAGAGACGCGCCATATAAAAGCCGAACAGACTGATCTGAACCCCACGCCACATGAGGAGTCAGACGACGAGGAAATCTCCTTGGGCCATTCTGAATTTGGCAAACCTCAGGACAATATAGATATACAGGAGTCGGAGCTTGCAACGCTTGAGTACGGCCGCAAACTCGATGAACTTTATCGTGATGATCCCCGGTCTGAGGTTTCAGTAACTCTCAAGGAAATCTGGTCGACTATGGCGTACCAAAACCCTCTGACAGAGGCCAAGTTTGACCACTTGTTCGGTCGTCGTGCGCGCATGGAAATAGCAGATGAGGTCAACTCCGCAATCCTATGTAAGTTTATTTCTATCCGTTATGTATTATTACCCACTCAGTTATATCACCTGAAAAACCTCATTTCTTACATACCATTTTCCTTATCCTTGGCCTTACTCATTAGTATCTTATTAACACAACGACTGCATAGCACACCTTGGCAAGTCCTCTCGCACGGCACTGAACACTGCCTATGCTTCGACAGCCGTGCTTCTGGAAGAGATTTCCGGCAAGGTTAGTGGGGCGGCTTTTGTTACCGTGGAAGATGCTTTCCGTATGATTACACAAGAGAATCAAGATCCGGAATGAAATCTTCCGTGCGGCCCTTTTTGATTTTGCTTTGTCAAGAGTAGTCTCAAGGCTGCCTAGCTTCTCTCTGTCAGAGATTTTTATTTGTCCCAAGTGGACTTCATACCATTAATTGACTGGCCCTGTTGTCTTTTCTGTTTGTGTTTTTCCATGATGTATGCCATATTCTGGAGAGTGTTGTATTTATCGTGTGTTTCTTTTTGGGCGGGTCTCTTATCATCCATCCCATCTTATGTTGGTATTGTCTAGCTCCGTTGACATCAACAAGAACCGACAGGGTCGATAGCAGCATTAGATCACCGTTATTTTCCAGCCCTTCATATTTGCAAATATCAGATCTAGCCGCTTGCTTGCAAGTCTATTATTAGCGCAATAATACGGGTGTGCCAACCGCGCGTCTCTAGTTTGTTGTGTACATGCGTATGTAGGTTCTCGGGGTATCGATTTTAATATCAGACAACGCCAGTCCCAGCGTTACTGTTCTCTTCTCTTTTTCCATATATGCCCTTGTGTATTTTGCTCCCATTCCCCTCCATATTTCCTCCTCTCAGTTCTTCAATGCTCGGCGTTCCTCGCCCGGCCAATACTCATTCAACACACGGTCCCGATGTGCCACCAACCCCATGAACGATGCCACGGCACACGGCAAAGTGTCGTCACCCCAAACCAGCGACTCATCTAACAACAGATGCACATACGAAAATACCGCCGCATCAAACATAGTCGGCTCTGTAGCGCTTAGAAACCAGCCTGACTCACTGCGTGCCAGCTCGGCCTCTAGGGCCGCTAGTGCTACGCGTGCATCGGCGTACAGCGTATCAGGGCGAAGCACAGCCGAGTGGCCTGCTGCAGCACGCACGCTCATGTGCACCTCAGTCTCAGCAGCACGTCGCAGTGTGCGCAGAGAAGCCGCTTGCACCACACGTGACGACGATGTCGGCGTGATGTACAGCCGCGTTAGCAGTGCCGTGTTTTCTGGAGCAATGTATAGGGCATGCAGCCATGCAGGCCGCAGGCTAGTATCTAACAGAGCCATGTACATGGTGCTTCGTGACGAGGCGACGGGCACTGCGTGGGGCATGGGTAGGCCAAAGCTACGTGGGTCTGTACAGGTAATAGCGACCCGAGAGCCTGCGGGGAGGAGGAAGGGGAGTGAGCCCGTAGGCGAAGCATGGTTGGTGGACGGGATGGAAGTGTAGTTGAGATGAGCAAAGCGCAAGTAGGCCTAGTGGGTGGGAGAGGGAGTTAGCAGAGGTGCGTAGAGCGACGGGACAGAACTACAGACCTGCCACTTGAGGCACGTGGGGTTATAACTCAGGCGGTTGCGGTCCTCGGCAAAAACAAAGAGTGTAGCGACATCGTCAGACACGTCGAATGTGTTGTAAGGCAGGGCATTGGCCTCGAAAGTGGCCAGTGGAAACTTGGTGAATAGACGAATAATAAACTGTGGCGCGGTTATCCATGACGGGCTGTAGCCAGGCTTGGATGTGCTTGAAAGAGTGGCAGTTCCCGCAGTTGTTGATCCCAGTACCGGCCGGGCCTGGAGCGCTGAAGGTTCGGATAAAGTCTGGTCCGCGCAGCTGGCGGTTACAGCAGTGGCGGCGGTAGTGGAGGTGGGGGTGGCGTTGGAGGCCATTCAGGGCAAGGGCAAGGGGCCACAAGGCGACAGCCAAGCGGGATTAGGGGACGAAGATAGCCGGGGCGATGTCAGGAATAGCTGGGCTGGAACAATTGACCAGCTCTACACATTGTCGGCGATGGGTACTGGTGTGTCGTAGCTCAGGCCGATCAAAGTGGAGATGGGCAAATATTGAAAAGGGTTAACAAGCGACTCGCTTAACCCTAGTCTAGACCAGGACGGGGCTCCCAGCACCTGGGGGAGGGAGGTTCATGAACAAAGGCGCTAGACTAACAGCTACGTAGCCTCATACAAAGAAGACCTCTGATGAATGAATAGGGCTACAAGGCGGTGGCGAAAACCAGGGAGGGAGGGATAAATTGGAGTACGTTCTATTTCTTGTCTGCATGACTGTAAAAAGTTTTCTTGTTATCAAGGTTCCGTCTCCTTTGCTGCCAGCTTGGACTCGCCTTGGAGTTTTCCCTTGCATTAGGGGCGTTTTACATTTGTTTAGATGGAGATGCATATGCACGATACAAGATGGAGTGGCGGTAGTAAAAGAGCAAATGAACGGCCGTTCTTCCCCTTTGGCTATAATGTTACGAAAGGGTTGCGTAGTGGCACCGGGCTACATACAATGCAGTACTACATTTATGGATATGGGGCTACGCATGGTTGCAGTAGAAAACAGCCCATGTGGTGAGACCGGGTTGGAGGAGGAGGAGAAAGAGGCAGGGAAAGGGGCATCAGAAGAAAGAAACACGAAAATGTATCGGCTGTATTGAACATTGCATGTTGGGTGTGGCTGTCTGTTGTCTACGGGCTGCTTGAGTGTGCTACCATCGCTGCACAAAGATTTGCAAACACACGAAGAAAACGCTCGAAACGGACAACCCTAACAAGCAGACGAGACAGACTGCCAAGGGTTGTAGCACAGCAAATATAAACACCACTAGCCAGAGCTGTGCCGAGCCGCAGGTGATATCTCGGAGGTTCGGAGAGTCAAAAAATTTCTTGCGCGTTTGCTGGTTGGGGTTCGACGCATTGAAGGCTGAAATTTTATTCCTCTATTTATTTAGTTTATCGCTGCGCTTATGCTCCTGGTAGAAAGTGGGGGAGGGGCAGACAAAATAAGAAATGGCCGTCTACTACATAAAATCGGCCATAAAACGAAGACAAAAGCTCAATAGTCAGATGCCAGTATCGGAGAAGTGACGAGACATGGAGAAAAGAGACGACACAATAGCTTTCCGGGTAAGGGTTCCGCAGCATCCATACTACAAAACGGAAGATGGAGAGATACAGGGACAGAGGGAGTCAGGAATCAGGAATCAGCAGCTGGAGCCAGGTCGGAGAGCCATAGCTGCTGTGCCCTGTATCTTACCAAGAGAGCCTGTCTTTGGCTATTTGATTGTCTATCTGTTCTCCAAGAGCTTGGTGTTGTCACTTTCTCCAAGTCCCACGCATACTACCCGTTTGGCCCAGGCCGCAACCCCGACGACCGATTATGCCCAGACAGGCCAGGCCCACTTGCTGCTGTTTGCTGTTGGAGAAACAGGAAAGATAGGACAAAAAAGGGAAATGAAAAATATACTTTGGTACTTGGCTTGTGATTTTGAAGGAAAAAACAAGAAGGAACGAATGGACGGAAAAAGAAAGTTCCTAATGAATTTGTGAGATTGGAGGAGAAAATGACGTCTTTGCCGATAAAAAAAAAGATACAAAGGTACAAGAGTCGACGTCTAAAGATTCGAAGCCTTGGAAGCAGCACTCTGGTATTACACACGATACGAAAAGATCAGAGTTCTATGGTCTACTGAGCTGAACCAACCAAGACTCATGGCTTTTTGTGCTCGGACAAAATGAGTAACAAGGCTGCCTGGGGAGAGGCACCAGCAAAGATGAGATGACCCCCACGCACACTCCTACAGACGTGTATGCCCGCGTCCATTTCTCTTGCTTATTTGCCTGGTTGTTGTGTCCCAGCACTTACACCTACATACGTACGTGCCTTACAACATGCGCTGCAACGCATTGCTGGTGTATTTCTTGCCTAGCAGTGCAGCTCTAGTATACAATTTTGGGTTGGGCATTTCCTCATGTGTGTCAAGTTATTGGGGCCCAGGATCTTCCCTGCATCAATAAGCCGATCCCGCTTCTCTTTTTCCTTTCCCTTGTCTTTGTTCTTTTTTCTCTTCCGAGGAAAGAGGACAAACAAGGGCAAGAGGAAGAAAAAAGGCGTGAACTGGGCTAAGGGGTTTGGGCTCCGGTTTATTTTCTTTGGCTAGGCGCTGCGAAAGATGGACATGAGGAAGAGAACTACCCGGAATGTCCGAGAGGAAGACAGGCAGGACAGGACGACTGTGCCGTTTCCTAGTCCCATGGATCTCTTTCTTTGTGCCATGTGTGGAGTGTTTTGCTGTTAAGCTTGTCTGAGAGTGAGATAATGTATAGGTTGGTGTGTCCTTCCCCTTTGATCAACAACAGCAGCACCAACCAGAGGCGATCGCATAAGACAAACTGCGGCCTGAACATAATAGAAGGCAAATGAAATGTGGAAGTAGAAGCACAATTAGCCGGCACCGCTGCTCACAAGCCAGGAACAGTCGGCTTTCTTCTAGGGCTCCTCTCCAAAACTAAGTAAGGCCTGCCTGTCCTAGCTTAAACCTAACCTGTCGATGCAGATTTTTAGGTCTAGATGCATGTGCGCAATACTTATTCCTGTATTATGTCTTCCTTATCTCTAGCCCATTTCTGACCTATAGCGCGGCTAGGAAAGAGGCCCGAATGCAGTCACCCCAGCGCCAGGTATGTCCATAACCCGGCATCTGCACCGAAACGAGCCCTTGTTTTTGATATGGTCACCTTGTTGAAATCTTCACAAGCCAGAAAAAAAAGCTAGCAAGCTCATTCCCGCCTCGTTTACTCTGTTGTCCTCGGCTCAAACAGAGGAGTGCTTTGCCTACTGTAATCAGTGTATATATATATATATATATATGGGAATTTCGCTGTGCAAACTCTCCGTCATCATACCCCTTCGCTTTGCCGTCACTTTTCTGTGCTTCGTCTCCAAACTGCTTGTTAGCCTTGCTCGTCTGTACCCTATTTCGCCTTTTGCTGTCTTCTATTTCCTCCTCCTTCACCCCACGAAAAAAAAGCAACCCTTGGGCTTTTGCTGTGGAACTTGTTTCTGCCTATTACTCCTTCATCGCGCTCCCCCCCCCTCCCCCCCAGGAAAAGAAATAAAACAATAAAAATAAGTCTGGCTAAAATAATATATCTTTTTTTACTATTTTCCCTTCTTTGTCTCTCCAAAAAAGACAAAAAAAGACAAGAGCTACACCAACGCCCCCCATCCATCTGACCCCCCCTTAGAGTGGCGTTAGTCTCTTCGACTCCAAGCCCAGAAATCTCTTATTCCTGTGTTTGCTCGTGTCTGGACTTAAATACCACTCGATTCTCCTGTCCTCCTGCTCTTTCATGCCCTTCGTTATTTCTCGTTTTCTACTGTTCATTTTCCTCTCTATCCCAGCAAAGCTTTTCTCCGTCTGTGTCGTCGTTTGCTTCCGTCTCTCCGTGTTGCTCTTTACTACCTCCGGCTCCACTCTTCACACCACCCATCATCACACAGCCTCTGTCTATTTCTTGCGTCTCTTGCTTTTTATCTGTCCACTCGCCATGAACTTCTCCTCCACTCAGCTCTCCTCCGGTGTCGCCTCTACTCCTCCATCATCGGCTGACTTCGGCTTTTCCTCGGGAACCAACATGTCGTCGCCCACCGCTGGCTCTGGTGCCTCTATCGCCGCTGCTATGGCCTCTGTCCCGGCATCTAATGCTGCTGTTGTTGCACACCCGGCTTCAGGCGCAAACGCCCCCCTCGCCGGCCAAACGGCGTCAACGGAGCCGTTCTTGCGGGACTTCACCTTGATCGCAGAAGCCGCCAAGAGAGCGCAGATGGCCATCTTGACTCGAGATATAGACGAGCTTTCCTTTTAAAAAGACCTGATCTCCAAAACCTGTTCTTTTTTGTCTATTTGCAACGCAGACAGGCTAAAAAAATCTTCTCCTTTTTCTGCATCCTTTACGAATAACTCTTTCTTTCGACAGCGGCCTTGACACTTACTAGTACTTTTATTATTGTTCTGATACTCCCACCATATGATTTGCATATTGGCTGCTTTATACCTCTCTCTATTTGGAGAGAAGCGGGAGCTCTTTTTTCCTTTTTCTTTTTGGCGTTACTTGGTGGTGTTTTGGGGTATCTTTCTTATGACGGACTTTGTCTTAAATACACGGCACCTTGGGACATGTTCCATAATATCATGACTATATTTCTCTGACTTCTGCCGCCGCTATCCAAAGTAAGGTATTCTATGAAAGTGGCTATTGAAAAATCTGGGCATTAATGTAGACGAGCCCGTGATTATCTGTGACTTGTCGTGTTTCTTATTCTCCGTCAATATCTCCCTTCTCCAATCCTGATTCTCATTTCCACTCTCCTAGTATCATTCAAGTGGCGATAGGATCAGCATATCAACTAATCTATCTGTGCTCGCATCTCGGCCAGAAATTTCGTCATCGTTATCTTCCTAGTGGGCTCGCTTTTCTTTGCTAGGTAAAAGCTTGTTCCGCTAAACCGCCTGTTGGCCGAATGCTTGGACAAGCCAAATCGGGACTCCAAGTTACAAAGTGCCGTCCTCCTGGATCTAGACCATAGTATTTAGCCTGAAGTTTACAGTCCTTCTGCGGTTGCCCTGGTATCTTCAGTCCTAAGTCTTGTCTCAGAACACCTCTTCTCCAACATTCTAATTCTACCCAAGTCTTCACATGTCAATAGAGAAGTCTCGGATGGCCCCCTTCCCCCATTGGAATTCCACATCTGAGCTAGTGCTTCTGCCTTTTTGGCCCGTCACCCGTCACCCGTAATTCGATAAACGCTATATTCTTGTTCGTAGATAAACACACCCGCGACACAGTGATGCTCATTTGACACTTGAATTAGTCAGTTGATTGACCTCCTCGCTGGTATAATAAGTACTTGGCCCTGCCCAGAGGGTACAAAAGACCAAAGAACTAGCCGGTCAGCCAGTCAGCCAGTCATCCAGCCTTTCCATCTCTTCCCCGCTATTTCAATACATTTCCCATTTCCTCCCCAAGGGGTAGAAGAAAACAAAGAAGGGACTCTGCCTTTTTCCCACTTTCCCCCTTTCCTCCTCTTCTGCCGCATTGTAACAGTAAAAGAAATACGGATCCTTCTAGGTAAGCTTCTGCTTGATGAAAAACGACCGTAAATGCGACAGCTGCCACGCGCAAGTAGCAGCCAGGATAACTAGCTGGATCAAGATCCACCGCACAACTCTGGCATTGGTAGCCTCGGATTGGTCTCTGAACTCGCTCTCGCGCTCGCGCTGGAACACTTGTTCTCTGCGCACCTCGCGCAAGCGGTTGTTCAGGTCACGCACACGCGAAGTCAGGTCATCCATCTTGCTCTTGTCCTTGCTCTCGAGATCGCTAGTCTCGCCTGACGTCACGTCTAAGTTCAGGCGGATGCCGCCATTAACATCTCTGGCGTTGATCCAGCCAGACCGGCCCGATGTTGATGAGGGGGTGAAGCATAGCTTGTGGTCGCCTGAGTCGCTGGCCGTGAAGGTGAACTTGCCAGAGTTGGCGCCGCGCTGGGAAACAACGCGGTGGTCATTATCGAAGGTTTCCTAGAGGGAAGGAAGAGTTTTTAGTTAATATATGTTGACGTTGGAACAGAGATCAGAGCAGGAGGGGAAGTGCAAAGTCCTTTCGATGGACATCGAGGGCTTTCGGCTACCCCCAACTCAAACTCACATCCACAGAAATGTAAATCGAAATGCCATTGTGGGTCTCCCATGACCGCTTGTTGTCGTCCCATTCTTCCGCACTGTAATGGCCAACCACCAGCGTATCCTTGGGAAGTTCTTCGATGAAGCAGCGAGGACCAGTGCCATCAATATAAAAGTATAGGGCTTGAGCCACGGAGCTCAGAGCCAGGAGAGGAAGCCAAGCCTTCATGATGTGTGCCTATATATGCGATACTGTCGTTGTCTAGAAAGCGTTTGTATATGCCGTTCAGGAGAAGCACTATCCGTTGTTGTTGAGAGCTCCAGACAGGGTGGGCGGAGGGAGAAGAGCGATAATAGAAACAGACCAATTATACTCTCAGAATATCGAGCCGAGTCAAGTTCTGAGTAGGTGCTACTATGAAGGGAGCCGTTGTCGTCGTTGTTGTTGCGTGTCGCACTGCGAACAAGGAGATAGAACTAGATACAAAAGCTATGGCAAAGGTGCCTAGTAACACTGTAACAACTACAACCACAAAGCGGGTCTTTGCTAGCCTTTGACGGAACTCGAGCGCCAAAGAAGTTCCAGGGCTAAAGCTGCCACGTTCGAAAATACAAGCGCGACCACGTGACCTGAGAGCTCTGAGCTTGATCGATTGCCCCTGTGCGGAAGAATGTCGGATAAAATAGCAGTACCCACGATATATACGTGTCATGTTCGCCCTAGGAACAAAGAAAGATCTTGGCCTAGAACAACAATAAAACATTGCGACATGGAGTTCTCAATAGTTTTTCGCCGTGGAAGAAGACTGTGAAGAATGCAATAGTGAAACTCTGTCTATTTTTCTCGACGGCACCCCTAACAGTCATCATGAACAATGTCCATCTAGTCTCTTATTTCTAACTAACAAGCGTAGAATAACCTCTCAATATCGATCTTACGAGAACATTTCGAAATCTGACTATGCTCCTACCAGTTTGCGTCTTCTTGAATCCATGGCATCATGATGTAAAGAGCCCATGATGTTGAAATGTTCAAGTTTACCAATTGCAACTGCGACAAATGACTGAAAAATATGGTTAGAGGTTCCTAGCGTTAGTGCTCTACACATGCTCAAGGTGAAATTCAGAACGCCATGGACATGGAGAGAACAGATCAGGACGAGGCCAAGGGTGAAACAGGTGCTTTTCGTCTCGCCCGTACCGGCCTGAAGGATAGTAGGATATGCTGAAAGTGACAGGACAGCCAAAAGGGGGCGATTTATGCTTCGTCAGAGATTCATCTCTTCCTTCGTTTGACAGCACGCCTAGATGAGTAACACTCTGCAAGATATGGAATAGAAAGAGAGCAGCAAAGCGCTGCTGAAATGACTGGTAATCTAGGGGATAGATGGCCGAAAAACTTGCAAAATGAGACTTTGTTCTTGGCCATGCTCTCAGACCAGAGCCACCATTCATCCACCTTTGGGTCAAGCGTCTTCTTCCCATTAAAACTCTATACACAAGATTGTCGACAATGGTGCCATAAAATTTGTAAATGATATGGCCAAAAATACAGCCACCAAAGAGTGTACAACCTTCTGATAAGCTCAGTTAGCATTGTGCTGGGCATGCAGGTAGCTGGGCCGACCGAGATAAAATGTTTGGGGGTTCCCGGTAGAGGTGAATGTACCACGTCAAAAGATGGAATCCAAACCTCTTGTCCGAACAATCTATATTCAAAAGGACAGGGAGTAACAGCACAAGGACCTGGGCTGTCTATCAACCAAGGCCAAGGACGAACTAGCTTCATCCGTGAAAACAATATCTACACCGCTCCGCCGAAAAAAAAACAGTACGGAGCACCAAGAAGATGGCATGGGCAGACTTGCATAAGACTCATTCAAACGTGCTGCAGGACAGAAGCCAGGAAAACACCCCCAATGGCTAGCTAACATACACACGTAGGCAACGATGGCGAAACGAGACAGTTCCCATTTCGGGCCTGTGTTATAAGGGGGCTAATAAAGATACACAGCCGCTCGCAATATGGCGTTGGGAGCCTTTAACCTTATTAACACGTGAATATACTTAGCAGCCTACTCATGGGCCTATTCAAGGACCTACTCAGCACTCCGCTCAGGGCACCATTCCTAAGTCTGCCCAGGAGGCTGCACTAGAGCATATCATAGCTGCCATGGATGCATTTGCTGCTGCTGCCGCTGCCGTCAATGCTTTTGCTACTGACATATCGACCTACAGCGACGACTACAGCGCATTCTTGTTTGCAGACTTGGGATCTTTTGGGTTGCATTGATGACAATGGAAATTAAAAAAAATGACACCATTGACATTTCCCACAATAGTCTCAATCTTAAGACTGGGTGGGAATGCTGACAAAATTATGGCATTTCCAAGTTCAAGACTATGCCTAGCATTTTATCAAGCTCATTAACTATGCCAACAACGGCGTGCTGTCGGTCCTTGGGAGTAATCCCGCCTCCGCAGGTATTAGCAGTCACGAGGATGGCCCTTCTTATAACATTAGCACTAACAGCAACACTGAAGACTGAGCTCCTCTTAATATGAGACTGCTTAGATTACTCGAGACCGCATGACTGAAGACTGAGCAGTAAAAGTGACAAAGACTGCTGTCGAAAGTTCCTGCGAATATCACTGGGGAGCCCTTGCATCTAGCAGCCTCCAAGCTTCTCTCTTCCTAGTTGCCGGCATGATTGATTTGCAATTACGTCCCGGGCAACTGGAGCCGGAAATATCCTGGCCCGGCGACCATTCCCCCTTCAGATGCTACTCTTCTGCCCTCTAGCTCAGCCTCCTATTTCTGCTGCCATCTTACCTTTGGCTATATCCGATGGTTTAGTAGCGGTGGATGGGTGAAATGTCGAGGGAGGATGCTGTTGCGATCGGGCTTGGTGAGAATCTTGGTTTGTGCTACACCAGACGGATGGTCCCTTTTGGTGCTATTTTTAGCCATAGCAGTAGCTCTCTCAGCTGGCGGATTTTGTTCTGCGTCTTTTCTAGACGCCTGTTTACTCATGACTACAGGGATCCTCTGAATTGCCGCATATTTTGGCTCGTTTTATTGGTTGTTTTTGTTACGAAACATTTTCGTTACTAGTTACTGCCGTTTTGGGTAGTTGGTTAAATTCTTTTTTTTTTCTTTTTTGGAATTGAATATATTCAACGTCTAGTGGTGGTTGGATTCTAATTCTCTTCCTCTCGCTGTTTCTGGTTCAAGCTATTAAATTGTTTTTGCGTCTTGGTCATGCCAACTGCCGTGAGTGCTTTAACGGTTGATCATTGTTTTTCTGGGCGCTCAACTATGGTTGTCTTGGGTTAGACCACTATCAGGTCCTACGCCTATGTTTACATTGCAGTTGATTAGCACTGACATTTATATTGAGCCAGGTAAAGTTTCTACAAGCACTACTGCATAGGTGCGTGTAGTCACTTGGCCTTGAACAGCCGTTTGGGTTGTTTTCCCCTCTTTACGTTGTCGGGCACATCATGTCGTGCTTGTCTTCCTGTCTTCCTCTTTCCTCTTGATCAAGGTCCTGCCATATTTTTACAGTCCCTTTATCCCTCCGCCTTTCTGCTTCTTCGTAATCTCAACATCGGCGTATAATATTCGTTATATACGTGTTTATCTCCCGTGCTTGAGCCGGCGCGGTGTAGGAGAAAGAGGCTGAATGCATAAACTGGCACAGGCTGGCCGACGCAGACCCCAATCCGTGCTCCAGGACCACATTGCTGGGTGGGCTTGGGCCTGCCATGTTATGAAATTTGTTGCTGGTTCCACCGACTAGCTTATAGAGTTCGGAGCTTAGCGTGATTCCACTCACATTTCATGAGCGAGGCCGCATGATCTGCTGGTACCATGCTGGGATGGCTTTCTTATTCCTCGGCTATGGATTTTGTCCAATCTTTACGCCCTGGCCTTCGTAAGCCTGCCTATGCCTAGTCTAGCATGTAGACTAGACAATCAACACGGAAACTGGTAGCCATGGTTCAAGAATCGTATCTTCGGAAAGACCATAAAAGGCGGGCATAGCCTAGTGAAAGTGTTGGAAAATCTTGCTCTCTTCACCTCTTATCTCTGTATCATTTTCTAGGATCTACCTTCCCGCAGATTACTTTTTCTTTTTCGTGTCCTTTTGCCATTTTCACCCACATTCTTTTCCGATTACCAGTAACCATGAAAGCTTCTCTCATTATTCTCACTGGTGCGTCCACTGCGTCTGCCATGTGGTTTGATTGGTGTCGCGGTGGTTTCCCGTGCACTGATAGGCCACAGACTACGACTACTGGCTTCACTACTTCTGCTACCAGCATCCCAGCTCCTACCTCCACGGAGCTTAGCTCTAGTGAAATTTATCCTGTCTCCTCTATTAGCAGAGAGCCAACTACTTTGCTCACCAGTGTTGTGCCCGCTAAGATTACCGATGCTGGTTCTGTCACAACTGATAAAGACCTGGCTTCTGAGACTGCCCCAAAAACTGACGCGGGAAACGCTGTTTACCCAACTGGGATCCCTGGAAGTAGCTATCCCGGATCCGCTGATGACTCTTTCGACGAAGAAGCAGACGACTTTCCTGGCTTTAACCCTCTTGCTGACCCCGACAGTGAGCTCAAGCGAATAGCAGATGAAACAAACACAATGCTTGACGCCACTAACAGCAAAATGGACAATCTAATTCAGGGGTTTCAGCAAAATGACGCCAGTATCCAGGCCTTGATCGATAGACTCAAGAAACTTCAAATCACCGAGGAAGTGCCCGAGAATAGTGAGGTAAAGGATGAGATCTCCGATGTGGAGGAGGAATATAGCTTTCCGGTGCTCCCTCAGGCCGTTGACCCCAATACTGATACGCCTCGCTTGGGTAACGGCAAGCTTGGTGGCGTTGACATTTTTGGAGTGAATTTCGACGATGCTAGTGACTACAAGAACACAAAAGACCAAAGAAATTACTAGCTACCATTCCGCTCGAGTTCTAGCTAAAATGAAGTTGCCGCTAAAGTGAAGGCTGCCTACTCACTCTATCCTTGAACAAAGGCTGTACATTGATTAATCTCTTCTCTCCTCTTCTTTTCTTCTTTTCTTTCCTTCTTTTTCTTCCTCATAGCGAAAACTCTTTTACTTTTGCCATAGCCCCTGCCTTTGATAGTTCGTTGGTGTTTTTTTTTCGTAATGCCGTGCTCAGTCTTGTCTGTGCTTGGTGGCCTTTGTCGTCAACAGATTTCAGCACATGAATAATTTATAATAGAAATCTCAACACTCATTAATAACTTTCATTCGCGTGAATTGTGCGTGCCGAGTCCAATCTTGTATTTGTACCAAAGCGCCAACGTTTTGAGGACTGTTCTAGAGGAGGATCTGAGTCTGTAGTCAACTGGCTCCCCTCTCCTCCTAGTGCCTTTGGTCTGTAGTTGAAGAATCTTGAGAATTGCTGAATGAAACGACAACGTTGGTCAGGCTTCGAAGCCTTCTAAGCCATAGGCGCTTGACTGGTGCTCAGAGCCTAGTGAAAAAGTTCACGACGCTCCAGAGTCTAATGAGACGCAGAATGTCATCACTGATTCCAAGGCTTCAAGGCTCCACTCCTTATATCATTCTATTCTTATGCCATTTCTCATCTAAGTCAACTGTAGCATTGAAGAGGGTGAGCGCCGGACTGGTACTCTTCAACTCTATCACTCTGGAGCTTACCTAGGGGCCTGTCCAAAAGAACCACACCCAGACACTCGCTCAGCAGTCTATCCGGGGGACGATTCACGCGTCTACTCGGACGTCTACACTGTCCAGCCTGCTGCTCCTAATAGCTTGTTCTGTCACTGCAATAACCCCAGAAGGTTCACCGCTGTTGCCGCTATCTCTGGTGCTTCCGCTACCGGCATACCTATCCACAGCAACGATAGTGGCGCATGCCTAAACGTTACGAGCGCTTTGGCAGCCATATTAACGGAGGCGATAGCAGTTGCGAGCCTAGCTTTAGGTTATACTTAAACTTATAAGCTTAGCTGCTACTTTGGAGATTACAAATTGCCAGTTAGCCTCGCTTCCGTGGTCATCAACGACTACGAGGAGTTTCCTACCATGCTGACATTAGCAAGAACGGTCAAAGAAAAACCTTGGCCATCTTGGGTGTACTATTATTTAGCATGCTGTACTCTAGACTATGTGGCTGAAAAGAGGATAGAAGCCGTGGCCAAAGTTGTTGCCAATGCTTCTAGTGAATACCAAGAGGGAAGCCCGGCCTACTTGTTGCTCTTCAAGTTGCTCTACTCCTAGCTCCCATAGTTTCCCAGCATGATCTACAATCATGTCTACGACAGCCAGGGCTAGGAATATCCTGATGTAGGGACTCCCCCCTTCCTACGTCAAATACCACAACCTCCTCCATAGCCTTTGCTGCTAATCATATTTTGTACTAGTTACTCCCAATAGATTCGTTCAACTAGTATTATATGTTTTTTTCTGGTTTGCTATTTCCAGTCCAGGTCATATATTGAGCTTCTTTGGCAATCGCCATCACCACGAGTGCTTTGACTGCTGCTTGTTCCTGTATGTAAGTGGCTAGCTAGGGCTATCTCGGGATAGACAGCCTTTAGGTCCTATACATGTGCTTGAGCTGTGGTCAAATGCCATTTTTATTTGAGCTGAGACAAGCAGTGTTGAAAAGCAGAACGTATTCACTCGGCCCCAAACACTTATCGCTCGTGGCCCCCTCCATGTCGTCAGACTTGTCGTCCCATGTAGTCCTTATTCTTAGTTTTATCCCCCTATCCTCTCGAATAAGGTTCTGCCATTTCTAACAATTTATGCCTCTCTCCATTCATTTAATTTCCATAATCTCGATTCTATATGAGCTCCTTCGGTGCTTATGTCGCCTCAATGTACGAGAAAGAGAGTGGAGTGCAATAACTGGCATAAGCGGAACACAGACCACGATAAGTGCCCCCAACAACAACCCTAGCTCTTAGCCTCAACTATAGAAATTGTCTATTTTGATAGCCCTCCTAAATTGGCGGATGCAAGAAACACCATACGACGACGGAGAAATAGCTATCCTTTCGGTTTTGGAAATGTGGGAGATAAAGAGGACGATATCAGCTCTCTTACCTCTCCCCGGGCCGCTTACACGGATGCTGCGACACCCAGCTTGGCCAACAGCGGCCTTATCAACAGCCTATACTTAGGGCAGCATTATGACGATTCCAGCGGCTCCAATAGAGTTGAGGACATATAGGGCCGCCCATCGACATTCATCTCGACTATTCAGAGATTGCTCTAAAATGATAATGCGGACAAAGCGGAGGATAGCCATTCAGATTCTACCCTATCCTACTCTCAAACAATAACTCACCTTTCCTCTTAGCCACTGTCTTTTTTTCTTTTTTTTCTCCTTTTTTCCCCATAGCAAAAGATCTTTCCTCCATCGTGGCCTCCGATTTTGATAGTCCGTTGCAGTGCTTTCCTTGATGCTATGTCCGGGTTTGTCCGTGCTTAGTGGTCTTAGGGGCTAGCTGGATTTCTGTCCATGGGCTTTTTAATACACATTAATTTTATCAGCTCGGATTGCGCGTGTTGCGTTTGAGTCTTAATTTGTATAAAAGTATCAGCGCTGAAGTTTTCAGCATAAACATCAGTGGGTGCAAGGCGCCTGTGCAGGTTAGCTGGGTTACTGATAATTTTATAGATTAAGTAGCCTAGATATATGTACCTCGCCGGAGCACAAGGACCGATCCGCATGTGATCAATCTAGTTGCTGTTCTTCGTGCTGTAGTATAAAATGATGTAGGCTACCAATGCCCGTTTTTCTTTTCTAATTTTTATCTCTTCTTCCGTCACGTTGTTTTCGGTGTCTGTATTTCTCTTTGTTGTTCTCTAGACATCTTTTTCTTTTTTTCTCCTGTCGTCTTCCTTCTTTCATCCTTGCCACTCCTTCATATGAAGCCCTCTATCGTTTTCTTGGTTAGCGCCTCGACTGCCTCGGCAACATCGTGGCTGTCGTGGCCCTCGTGGGCTTCATGGCCAAAGAAGCAGAGTGATGCCACCCCATACTCTAGGCTTGATGAGCCGGCAAGTCCAGGTGGTCCTGATGTCACCATCATGATTGATGGCCTTCAGCAGAGCTCCAAGCAGCCGGATATAGCCACTGTCCCCACCACTACCCCGGGACAAACAGGGGGGGACTCGGTCACCATCTATATAGGCGGTGACTACAATCACCTACCTACTACTACTGTTACTTCTCCTACGATTGATATTCCAGTACCTACTTCCTTTGCCGATACTGCTCCCACTCCTCTCACTCCCGATGCCTCAGTGCGACGGGACGAAAGCAGCTTGGCCGGTCGTAAAAGGGCCCTGGTAGATGGCGAAAAAGATGATTTGGTGCTGGATGTGAGCCCCGAAACCGACAACGATGCAATTCTTGAGCCGCTGGAGGAGCTCCCAAATAATGTCGCTGGAAAACACCATTTGCTCGCTGAGTTCCAGGAGAATCATCATCTTAGCACGCTAGCTACAGTAGCTAGAACCACTACTACTTCATCCTCTGCCAATGCTCCTACTCAAGACGTTGGGAGCAAGTCTGCATATGAGAACCAGCGCGGGGGTTTCAAGCCGAGTCTTTCTGATGATATCTAGTATACGGCATAGACTGGGATTTGACGCCCAACCTACAGTTTAAAATTGAGAGAAATGGGGTCGGAGGGACGGACGTATGGAAAAACGCCAAAGATACTTGCGCCTGGACTAGTTGGTCGTGTGCATTCCTATGCTGTTGGCTGGAGCACTGTTCGCATAATCCTTTGTAATTGATACAACAATCTTACAAACAATTCATCTGTCATTCATTGCCTTTTAGTGCTCTGTATTCTATGGAAGTATGTAGGCGATATAGCCCAGAAGCCCGGGCCCTGTCCCTTTCAGAGTAAGCACCATTTGGGCCATGGAAAACAAGGCAGTACTTAGGTCTGCTGTGCATAGCCTCAAAAGCACGTTGCAGAGCATGTCAAAAGCACTGTTTTGGTGTTCCTACAAAAATATGTAGCTAAGCTGGATGGGGTCTTCCGTGCCCTGCAAAGGATTCTAGATTAGGCTCTCCAAGACATGGAAGCTGGATGGCAGCATTTTGGGAAAAGCTAGTTTCTTCCTTGTATTTAGTACACAGCCTATACCCCTCCTGCTTGGTGTCAAAGTACCAGCTGATCGCACTGGCTTTGAGACAACTCACGACTACACACTTTTCTAGACTGGCAGGCCATTTTTTATTCTAACTATCGGCATCTATACCATAGACAACACGTGGCTTGACTTGTTCTATTCTTAGTACTTAAATATTCTTGACGTCTGTGGGAATCTCGGAGATCAAACAACGCTTGGTTCCTGTTGAAGCATCATATATCTGTTAATCAGCCACTGAAATTCTACCAGGTCTATCCGATGCATGGAGCGGTCAAATCAGATATAAGTGTCAGCATCGGAAACATAGCCAGCTGTCTTGTGCATGCAATAGCAGAGGCATTCTTGTTAATGCGGGCTATAGTATATATCGGGAGGGCGTACTGTATGTCCCTGAGTGAGAAGAAGAGGGATCCGTCATTTCTTGACTCTGTCCTATTCTTGATGGGAGTGTGGGTCAGCTTATTTGATTCGTGGTCTCATTGGCGAAATCAAGCTTGTCTACGTCATGGGCCAGTCTACAGCTCTAAAGGCAGCGAAGAAATTATGTTGTATATAGAGCTTTACCCAAGCACTTACATTTGCACCGTACTAAAATGGACGGCTATAGATATGCTCATGCTCATCAATCTCGGGAGAAGAGTGACCGTAGCCTCGATCTTTATGTTCGGCATCATGATGAAGAGTCTGCGATAAATAATAAACCCCAGGAAGGGAGAGAACCAACGGCCTAAACAACAGCACGGATGGGCCGAAAGCTTTATGGGGAGAGAGATCAGGAGGGAAGCCATTACATACGCAGAAGTCACCCGTGGGAAGCTCTCTCCCACAGGACTTGCCAATCTCGTCAGTGCTATATACATCTTCTTTGCGGCACTACTCTACTAGCCGATCCCTCTGCTACGAGGACACGCGGATCGCGGGGCTCCGATATCAACTCGCAAAGATTCGGGAGGCAGTATCAGAAACACTAAAACTGTCATGAAAAAAGCGGTAGACTAGGCCACACCCAATGTACTAAAAGCATATCAAGACAAGCCAACGCTCCCGCAACGGAGGCAAAGAATGAAGGTTGCAGCAAGCCCATCTGTGACTATGCAAGGTCTAAGCATACTTGAACACCACTATCCAAGATCTCACTGCGATGGCTAGGACTGCACCTATATGCTAGATCCCTTTGACAAGCACATGTAACAGTTGGCAGCAGGTATCAACTAAACGGTACATGGCTTGAGATTTTCAACTGACTGCTACTAGGGAGCAGCTTCCCGCACGTTCTGCACAGCATTAAAAGAGTGCATGCGCCACTCAGTAAGTATCCCCACATCCGAGCTTCTTCTGGGCGGCAAGAAGAGGAGAGACTATACGTTGACACGTTCTAGATATCAGACACATTCCAACAAGTCCACAATTCAACTCAGTGGAGAAAAAGCTACTCAAACATTAGTCGGTGCAGATGAAAGAAAACACCCGGCTGGGGCCAATACCAGATATACCCAGCATGCTCTCGCAAGCGTGGCTTCGCAAGGGTGAGGATACGAAGATTGACCAGGAGGAGATCAAGAGGGTGTTGCTAGTAATATTCATGCTTCATGTCGGGCACCATTCGCTGGTCAGTGCCAGAAACATGAGTGATTACGAAGACGTGGTGCTCCGGAGGTTTTTGCATAACTGTTGGCCTTGGTCGGCTCGATTTGGTTCATGATTGCCCAAGCCAAGCCTACAGCACTGTTGTACCGTTGTATAGATGGCAGGGAAACACGTGCAAAAACGAAGGCCAGTCACGGACCAAGATAATAAACAGGCGCTGGAGGTGAACACTCACTTATATTCTTTTCAGCTCCAGTCACTCAACTTTCCTTCTGAATCGGACTCTACTACACTCTTCTGGCTGGCTTGGCTTCAAAATCGATCGCTTCTACTATTTCTACTTTAGCTTTATTGACAATGAGGTCATCTTGGCTTTTTGCTTCTTACTTTGCCCTGGCTATAGCGGGAATTATTTGCGTTGTCCCAGATGCATCTGTTGATACAACTCTTCTAGCACGTACTAATACACGGGGGGCTGCCCTGCCTCCCAATCTGGCTGATATTCTTATCTACAAGGTTCCTTACGCGGAGCATCTGCTTGACGACGTCAAAACTCCGGAAGACTTCAAGGCTTTGCCACCGATTACTTTCTATCTGCACGGCTCCAAGGTCAGCTCGAGCCCCTGATTCTACTACTCTTATCGTTTTAAAGACGAGCCTAATTTGCCCTGTATGCTGTAGATGAGGCTTCTGCCGCCTCCGCTTCTACCGAATATCTTTCTTCTGGCATACCCACTCTCCCGTCTTACATTCCTATTTACATAGTCCCCTACCGCGAGAAGCTTCTCCAAAATGTCAAGACACCCCCAAGAATCTAGAAGCCTTGCCAAGGGTTACGCTCTACATCTATGGTGCCAAAGCCGAGGAAGACCCTTGGATCTACCACTCCCGCCGCTTCAAGGACCTGCCTGCCTTCGCCGACTATCATCATGTTGAAAAGGAGGACTTGGCCTCCAATATAGTCTCCCCGACTGCTAATTCTGCTCTGACCTTTAGGCAAGATGGTTTGCCCCTGACCCGGACTCCATTCCTCTCTACAAGAAAGATTATCCGGAGAAGCTTTTTTACAATGTCAAGACTCCCAGGATCTTGGTCAACTTCCGGAAGTGGTTTTCTTTAACAATGGGTCTCAAGTGAAGGTTAGCCCATGGGTCCTTTATGCCAGTCGGTTTGCGGGCTTTCATGAGCCTTCTCGTTATTCTCCTACGGGTCTGATTAAAGATCCTTTGCCCGCTTGCATCGGCCAAATCCCTTGGTATGATACTACCTATCCAAAGCACCTCATTGAGCAAGCCAAAACTTCGGGAGACATTCTAAAGTTGCTAGATGCCATCGTATATATACTGCGTCTTTCCCAAGGGTAAAACCCCTATCCCAGGTTTCACGCCTTTCTGCCCATCGAGCCTCCTCCAGCCGCTCAAATTGGGGAGCTCATCTAGTATCATATCAGCCAGACCATCAACTTTGAACCCCTTACTACGTCCAGAGAGACCTGCTCCGCCGTTTTTATAAAGGCCAATATTCCATCTCTAGTTCAGTCCCTTTCAATCTTGGTCCAGTCTTATCAAAGTTAGACATCAAGTTACACCAATACTAGTCCGAGCGTGTAAGAAACAGAATCATTTGCCACCACCAAAGCTCCCAAGTACCAATCTACGATGCAGTTGATCAAATTTCAAATGATTCACAATAATGCGTGAGGTTACCTTGTTGAGAGCAGAGGCAAAGTCGCTTCGGGCAGCAAATGAAGCACTGAGTAAGCACCAGAGAGTAAAAGCGAGATGCCTGCGGAAAGGGTGATAGGTGCGTATAGGATTGTATCCCACGGGGATATTGAAGGCTGCGGCAGATCTTCGGTATTACAGCAACGCTGCGGCAAGACTACATTTATGTAAAGAGTGAAGGAATATCTGCAGCATTTAATGATAAAGGCTTGTATGCATTCTTTTATGTTATGATGAATTGACTTGGTCATTAGATGCAAAAATAAAGTAGAGTATGGCCGACTCACGTATAAATGAAGAATCAGAAATCGCAAAGGCTCACAGCATGAAACCCTAAACCCTTTCCGATATCGCCTGTTTTCCTCTCCTTCCCTCCCCTCAGCCTTGTCTTCAGCCTTTCTCCCAGCCTTACAAAGACCCGCAATAATATCCATCGCGCCTTGAGCCACCATCCAGCATCTTCCCGGCCCTACACTTTATCCATTGCATCGCTTCTCAGTGCGACGGTCATCTATTATCAGCCCTGCGTTTCAATGCGCTTTTTTTTCTGCCAACATTTATACAAGCACTACTTTCCTATTGTCACAGCCTCGTAGTCGCTACCTTGAGCCTCCCCTCTTGAAGAAAATTTATAATATCTCTAGCCGCGACACACAACACCCAACTACTTGCTACACAGACACAGACACACGCACGCACGCACATAATGGCTTCTTCAGATCTCCGCGACGTCCTCAATCTACCGGTCGAATCGCACACCAACCCTGCTCGTATTGGCAAAAAAGGACGGCCCTATGGCCCGCGCTCTAACCTCAAAGGCCTTGCCCGTGAAGTTCAGAGCCTTGGCGGGGACACCCCCATCGCCATTGTGCAGCAACAACTTGCTTTCAAGAGAAAGCGCTTCGCCAGCAGAAAGCCCGCTGCCAAGTGGGAGAAGCGGCCGTTCACAAACTCAGCCCGCGACGATCCAACACTTGTCTTGAAGCACTGGAAGCGAAAAGATGCCCTCATACTAGGACCACATGGTGAGGAACTGCCACCCTACGAAGCCGAAGACTCAATCTTTGCCAAATACAATGTCAAAGTGCACATCCCACAATATACCGACGAGCAATACCACACACATCTCCACAGCGAAAACTGGACAAAGGAAGAAACAGATTATCTCCTTCAGCTAATATCCGACTTTGACCTGCGCTGGCCCCTGATCTGGGACCGCTACGATTATGCGCCACAAGCCACAGATGGCAATATTTCTCCAGACGAAGAGTCCAAGGCCATTGTGCCAGCATCCATGGCCCGTACCATGGAGGACTTGAAGACGAGATACTACGAGGTAGCCGCCAAGATGATGGCCACTGAAAAGCCGGTCCAATACATGACCCAGTCAGAAAAGACTCTCTATGAGATAATGTTAAGTTACAACCCTACACAGGAACGATTACGAAAAGAGTTTGTCGTCAACTCATTATCGCGATCTAAAGAGGAGGCCCGCGAGGAAGAGCTACTGCTAGTCGAGATCAAACGTGTCTTGGGGCGCAATGAGCGCTTCAACGAAGAGAGAAGGGAGCTCTATCAACGCCTAGACTACCCTAAGGCGGATCAACACGACATAACTAGTCTCAAGACCAGTTCTGGCTTGCAAAACTTGCTTCAGACTCTCATGTCGACCGACAAAACTAAAAAGCGCAAATCTCTTGTTGGTCCCGGGGACGGGATAGCTGCTACTGGATCCGCCATTTCAGGATCATCTATTGCAGCTGGTGGTGCGGCCAATGCTTCCGGGGCCGCATCTACTAGTGCTGTTACTGCTTCTACACCAGTGCAGGAACAAACACCCATGCACCAAGAAGCTGCCTCTTCGCCTATACATGCCTCCACAATTGTCACTATTCCTGCGCCCACAGCTTCTTCCGCCACCGTAGTGGCCACGCCAACCTCGGCACACCATACTTCAGGCCACAGCAGACGAGAGTCAATGACAGTCGCCACGCCCATGTCAGCAACAGCCAAAAAGGGCGCACACCCGCTTCTTGAGCGCAAGAAGCTAAGTGAGCAGGAGATGGCTATATATGGTGTCTCGCATCACGACCGACTCAACTCTGGCGCATCGTTCCGCACAGAGCGCACTAACAAGCTGTTTGCTAGCAAGTCCAATCAGCAGCAGATCCGTATCACCAATGTTCTTACGGAGCTCGAAATTCCGCCCCGGCTGACCATGCCAACGGCAAACGTCTCAATGGCCTTTGAAAAGCTGCTACATAGCGTGAATGGTCTCCTCGATTGCCGTAAGGTCACAGATAAGCTGGAAGCAGAGATCAAGCTAGAGATGGCTAAGAAAGCTGAGCTGGAGAAAGCCATTGCTGCTGTGGATCCCGTCGCAACAACTAGTGGCGGTGAGGGTGGAGACGCGGGCGAGGCCGCGAGTACTTACAATGCGCCTCAAGCAGTGTCGGATGCTGAGCAGGGCCACAGTAGAAAGAATGAAAACGATGCCATGGATATGACGTCAGCCGAAGAGTCAGAGACAGATGAGGAACGCGAGTCGAGGTCGACTAGCGAGGGTGATGGGCAGCACAAGCGCAGCGCGAGTGTTTTCAGCTCAACAAGCGATAAAACTACAAAGAGGCAAAGAAAGTAGAGGGATAGATGGGAGGGGGTGTGTGTATGTACGCCGATGTGTATGTATGTATGTGTGTCCTGGTTAATGGGGAGTGTAGTTATGAAAAATGATACACAAGCAACTCGTTCTCGACGAAGCTTCCTTGAACGCCCCTCCCCTCCAAAAAAAGCAATCAGGTGGAACGACAGGCTCAACTTGCATGCCATCTTCTCATGTCAAAACAGGGTGCTTCCTTCCAAAGCATCACCACGCAACTGTGTGCATGGCATGCACATATGCTCAATTACACACCTCCATCCCCGTACTGACACATCACACCTACTCCGCCGGCGGGTATGCACGCATATTTTTTTTATTTTTTTTTCAGTGTAGCAGGCGGCAACCGAAGGACATTTGCTTATGAAAGACGGCGGACGATTTATATCATAGATTTCTATATTTAGAGAACTGTTGGTTTGTTGGTTTGAGCATGGAATCTACTTGCAGAGTCATGTAGAGAGAAATACAAATGAAGCAGCCGAATGAATCATTGGTTCTTTCACACTGGGTTTGTTGCCGAAGCTCAGGAGATGCAGGTGTTCATCCGTCCGTCGGTCCATGGTTACTAATTATATAAATTTTAGATACCTAGCCGGCGGGAAATCACGAAAGCCCTTGCATTCCTTCGGTCCTGCTTTTCTTGTACACTGGGGGGGGGCAGGGAACGGTCAATGATCCTATTAGTATATATAAGACTGGCAATTTGATTATTCATCATGTATGTATTCCACTCGCTACCATCTCCGAATCTCCTGTCATGCTTACTTCTCTGGCGTCAACAGGCGGAAAGAAGACCGGCAGAGGGGGGAGGGGCGTGGAAGCATGGAGGCATGGAGGAATGGGAGCAAATACTAAAAGATGAGGACAAAACAAAAATATACAACAGTACACGAACATACAATACAGCCTGTGTTAAGAGCCTCGTACACATTTCCCACGAGAATAAGGGCCCATGGCCCATTTTAAGAAAGCAGAGATTATCGGAGTCAAGCAAAACGGCGGAGTATCCCAAATAGGCCAAGAACGAGGTGTTAGTAAATAAAGGCTGGAATTCGGAGGAAAACTAAGAAAACCTGCGCCTTAACGAAGCTCGGTGCTTGCTTGGAAAAAAATACTCAACACGATCGAGCGTGCTTTCACTATCCTCCGTTTGTTATATAATCCGACAATGAATAAATGAGAAAGCTCAAACTATTCGGTAGCTTTACATCTAGCTCTGGCCGTTATCAAAAATGCAAAAGCCACCGAATACTAAAAATAAACTTGCTTAATTCGACGTTGTTTTCGTCTTTGCTTACGTTTACACAGGTTAAAAGTGGATCTTTGCCTACGCAGCAGTGTCAACCGCCTAAAACGTTAGCGTTTAAATAACCCTAAGTGTCACTGCTAAGCAAGCTGCATCATAGGCAAATTACACCAAGCAGAAAGAAGAAGAAGAAAAAGAAGGAGAGAAACGCCCGCTTGACGCTTGCTTCGATTAAGGGTTGCAACCATGGGCAAAAAAGTTGACAGAGAGAAAAAAGAAAACAGAGAAAAAAAAAAGGACAGGAAAACGAACAGTGTAGGCGCTTACACAGCAACAAAGAGAGGCTGGCTGTAGATTTAGCCAATTAAAAGGCCATGTTGGCCGAGGGAATGAAGGGAAAAGCTACCTTGGCAACCAAGGAACGAATAAAATATTTAGAAAAAAATCGAAATGCTTGGTGCTTGATTTAGTCTTAGCGGTGTCAGCGCATATTCATTAGAGAAAATGTAAGACTAGAAATCAAGAGGTCATGTCATAATATGGAAAAGGGAACATAAGCAGACTTGGGAGGGGGGGGGGGGGGTTGGCAAAAGCTCGGTGTTAGTGGTTAGGGTTAGGCAGTTGATTTAGCCTTGGACGGACGAACTAGCGAGCCAGTGTCAGCTGGCTAGCGATAGTTTCTTTTCTTTTTCTTTTGGGGCGGAATGGTCTTGCTCGTCTTGTTTATTGCCCAAGATACGCCGGATATAATAGGATACGGCCATTA
Source organism: Ceratocystis variospora (assembly GCA_038407165.1). NCBI lineage: Eukaryota > Fungi > Ascomycota > Sordariomycetes > Microascales > Ceratocystidaceae > Ceratocystis > Ceratocystis variospora. The sequence goes on from JAXHKN010000194.1 coordinate 27,107, forward strand.
ATTTAGTGAGTTTTACCAATTCTTTCCTGTTTGATGTTAAGATTGAGCTTTGAACTGATGAACGAACCAAGGGCTCAAGAAAACCAAGGGTCGCTGGCCGAACGGCCAGATCTCAAGCCTCCTGCACTTACCAGTCCGATCGGATCCGTTGTAGATATATTTGTGTGTGTTGGAAACTAAGCTGGAGCCACAGCCAGGTTGGGAAGTGGAAAGGTTGAGGGGCGGAGATTTGGGTTTTTACAAATCAGTGTCCAGAATATTGGTTAGTCAGGAGACGGAAGCCGAGAACCCAAAGGCTTTCCTGCCAGAAATTTCCTGTTTCTATTCTCCCCCTCATTGGGTGTGGCGGAGAACAAAAAAAAAGGTGTTACAGTTGCAGGAGAAACGGATCCCGAAAGGGCCTGGGTTTGAGCCAAGCTGTTAAGTCCGGAAAAGGCAAATTCGGCTAGAAGAAATCGGGGTTAAGATATCCGAAGTGTCCGTACAGACGCTGGCACTGACACTAAAGAGGCACAGCACAGTCTTGGGTGCTTGACAGACAGGGTGTGGATGAGAGGCGGTCTTTGGGTTTTTCCTCCCAACCAACCTTGATGGCTAACCTAAATGCTGCCGAATTGGAAGCCAAAACTTCTCCTTGGGGAAAGGCTTTTTTCTCCTATGGTAAAGTCCGAAAAGCGGATAAAAGAAACGAACAGGGAAAATGACTAAAGCCTAGAAACGGAAATCCCAGGAAGTGCGTTAAATTCGGTCCAAGTGGACATTGGGCGGAGGGGCCCTGGAGACGCGAGACAACAGCAATTGGGGGAGAGAACTATTTGGGTGGGCTTGGAGTCAGGTGTTGGGCGTAAAAAAGTAATACAGCGGATGTGACGGGACCTACCAAAATCAGGCGCCTGGCCGTCCTGCCGACTAATGTTATGTCTTTAGTTGCGGATGGTTTATACTCTTGTTTTCTCTCTATGATTACTCGCCTGTGCCCGCTTGATTATGATCTCATTACGAATGCCTGATTCTAAGTTAGTCAGCGGGATGGCTGAGCTCGAGTCAAGGTAATAGCTGATTAGAGCCAAATTAAGAAGTGAAAGAACAGTAATTGCATTTTTTACAACTGTCGGGATTCATTCTTTCCGGCCGTGTTTTTGGGGCGGAAGGAAAGGAGAAAACTTTCCCCCGGTTTGTTGTCCTTCCTTTGCGCTCTTGCTCGGCTTTTCGTATGCCTTACCGACTTCTCGCTTTTAATTTAGCGCGTTTAATTTGTATGATCTTGCTCCTTGTCCTGTGCTGTGCTAGCTAGTGAGAAGAAGAGTACACAGCAGCAGCCTACACTGTGCTAATTCAAGTGTCATACGACAATCTATCCATCTTACTTCCTTCCATTTTGGCTCGTGTTGCCGCAGGCCTGCGGGAAGCGCGGGTAACAATGATATTATGGGTACTTGGAGGCATTAGTAATTCACAGGCCGCATTCGCGTCTGCCATATGATCTGTTTGCGTCCATTGCTGCTTTCGTAGCATCAGGTGTGGTGCAGTGCAGTATGTACTATGTACTATGTACTATGTACTATGTATGCACTATAGAGCAGCACCGCTACAGTACTGCTTGCTACTAACCTTCTTTCGTGTCCTCTCGTCTCTTACTTGATATGGGAAAGAGGGAGGGTAGGTGTCTGCGGAGCTGGAGGCAGCAGTCCTTAACTCCGCGAAGCGGATTTCCTTTCCTGTGGCAGAGAAAGGAGGAATGGGGGAAGAAGGGGTTCAAGGCCAGAAGGAAGAAACGGAGTTTCTGTTTGTCCTATTGGCCATGCTGGCGCGTCAAAATCCATGTCGGTCGGGTGAAAAGCAGGAAAAAGAAAAAAAAGAAAGACACACGGTGCGCCAACACGGGCTTTATCAGCAGCCTACGGCCATGCCTTACGAGGCAGGCCGCAGCATGCTAGTTAGTGGCCTTTCGTTTTAGCTCCACGTTATTCAAAGCCACTTCTCGGGTGTCCAGCGGACTTTACAATTTTCACTCAGGCAGATACCATGGGTTTATCTCCTTCACTGAGGCATGTTTCGAGCTCGAGAGCAAGGCAGCAGGCTGCTCCCTTTCTGTTTTTGCTGCTTCTGAAAGTGCGGGAGGGCCAGCTGGGAACTGGGGATAGTAGTCAGCCATGGGGCTGCCAACTTCAGAGGCTTTGTGCATAGAGTATACAGTACAGCGGACCAAGTGCCGGCGGTTAAACAGAAGCAGTATGACAATACGAGTCTTCAGTCGCTCTGAACATACAAGCCCTGTGTCTATCTTTCATCAGCCCTGTGCTCAATGGCGTCTACCTATCGCCCCTTGCCATCTTCGGATTATCGAAAACTCCGTTGCAGCCGGACTATTTGATTAGCTGTCCCACTAGCTCAGCAACACTACTAGACACAGGAAGAAAAGAGCGGGGGTGTCTCTCTGCTTGCCGCAGCGTCCAAGCCCAATCGCGCGTCAAAAAAAGAGCAAAAACAAGAGCGGAGAGTAGATGAGGAAACAGGCCAAGGAAGCAGAAGGGAAAAGACGGGGCTTTAGTCCTTCCTTGCCCTGTTCCTCAAGCGCGGTGAAGCTTCAGTAAGCTCTGAGGAATGATGACGCTAATTACCATGAAGTAATCACAATCAGTCAGGACTTGTGCTTTGGAGATTCAATATTTGCTGCTTTCTCTCGATTCCCTTTCAGGAGTCTCTGGTTTCCATCAGCGGAGTTTGGCAGCCTCTCAGTGTCCATATGCCCTAGGGCTAAAAGCTTTGAATCTTGCACCACAAGATGGGGGACAGCGCGCGGTGTTTCGACAAGACAGCAAATAACTATTGAGCCATACTAGCCGATGGTTGCAAGGGAAGCGTGGGAAGCCTGGTAGCCTCGTTGAGTTCTAGTGAAACCGCAATTTTCAATCGAGACCGCCACGACACAGCATACTTGTCTGACAGCAGCGGCTTTTCTCAAGCGCCAAACTCGCCACCCCATCCCATCTTCAATCAGTACCAATGCTCAAGTCCGCAGCCAGGGAGGACTCGGAAGAATCGAGAGGCTTGCGTTCTGCTCCTCCTCTCCGTTGCGAGGCAGACTGAATAGAGGGCAGAGAGAAATTTAGCAAACTTATAATCACAACTGCTCCCAAGGTAAGAGAGTGCGAACAACGCGAGCAAGGACAACATTGCGGCTGCAATGGCCTGGTATTTGCATCTATACGCACACACCCTTGCTAATAATAAGCTTGCGTTGAACAGCTTGGCGCTTCTAGGCTAACTTGCTGCTGCCTTGTGTCTAAAATCCACCCTTCATCCTCTCCGCTTGGTGGATCACCCAGGCCAAGAGCCTGAAATTCACACCCGCCCGCTGTCGCTTGCAGTGGGCAAGGTAGGCAGGCGACTTTGGTCACATCCCACAACCAACAGATCAGGACGAAGAACCAACAGCTAAAATCACAACGTACATACAACAAGGCAGTCCAGCAGTCCAGCAGCCCACTTGAAAATATGACCGGCCACCACGGACTGGCTTGCATTGCGGCCTTGATGTCCAAGCCCGCTTTCTGATTTTCTATCCACTTGTTTGCCTCTTCCTGCCTGCTCTTGTTCTCTCCATTCCCTTCCCCTCCCCTCCTCTCCTCCCCAGCCTGTGCTGCTTATTCTTGTCATTTTTCTTCGCCCCCATATCAACGCCTAAGGTCTTATAGCCGCCGTCGCTCTAAACACCGACCCATCTAAGCAGCGATACTACGCAAGCCTTTAGCTCTACAGCATTCCGAAACTTGTCCTTGCGCTAAACTGAATAGAGTGGCTTTACTGTTCTCCTCCCTTTGCATCCCTCCCTGGTCTTTCGGCGGGTTTTCTGGTCTCCCTTTTAAACGCTTACTACCCTTGCCATGTATCTACACGCCCACACGCCCATGCGCCCATATGTCCGTAGGCTCACACGCCGCAAGCTCCTCAAGGCACCCACCCCCCTTGGTCCTGTCAACTTTGAATAGGAAGAATCGAGGGGTACATCTATAATTCCGCCTCCTCTCGGCTGACTCTGATCTTGCCTGTATTTTCCAATCAAGAACCTTGAACTCCCCTGTCCCTGTCTTGTCTTCTATAATTCCACTTGACCTACTCGTCGACGCTCCTAACTGCCGCCTCTTCCATTCTCAAGCGTCCTTCTCTACTTGTGGACCCAAGACACAGAAAGTATACAAGAAAGACCTGGCGCTTTTAAATGTCACATCCGCCTTTCCTGACTTCGCTTTCTTCTCCTGCCCCCTTCATACGCTTTTACTGCCTTCCAGTGTTCCGTGGTATATCCTCCCTTGATTAGGTGAACTCTTGCCGCGCGCTCCGCTTCATCTTCTTCACCTCAACCTTCGCGTTTACATTTATATTTACATTCACATTCACACCTATATTCGAATACATCCTGTTCTTTTTCTTTTTTCCCTCCCCATCTCTTTTCTCGCAACCTTATACACACACACACACACACACACATATATATATATATATACGTACGGCGCAAGTTCCAACAGCCTGCTTGTACCGCAGCATATACAGCATACATATAGGAGCGTACATTGCGCCCATCTGGCTTCCTACTCCGGATTTGACGCTCTATCGCGCCTGTTATACGTATCACCAACGATCATAGACAACAGAACAGGCTTTAGCCTCATCGGTTATCCTTTTTTGCTCTTCTGAATCGCTTATATCGGCCCGAATTGGTCTTGACTTGTCTTCAGCTTTACTGATCACAACTTGGGTCTTGTCTGGAACTGAAAGTCAACCACGCCAGTTCTCTACTTCCCTAAAACCCAACCATCTTTTTTTAGATTGAGGACGTGTGTCTCAAGCCTTATCTCTTTTTTCTTTATTCGGCTTCATTGGATCCCAATCTTGTTGGGAGTACTATTATTTGGATGATTGCACTATCCATGATAGAGACAACACCGTTGAGTGACTGCACCAAGTCAATGTCTTCTTTCACAACTCTCAATAAGCTATCAACAGGGATCATGAACAAGCCAGCCTTTGACGATTTGCGCCGCGCTCCTCAAGAGACCTCTCGGGAAACTCCACCTAGAGACGTCCTTCAAACATCGCCACGAGAATCCTCGCAGTCACAAGTATCAGATCGCAGGTCCGAGACTTGGGATGTTCCTGTAGAGAGCGCCAAAAACTCCACTAGCTACCCTAATGTCGTCGAGGTAAATCGCAAGCCTACCAGCTACCCCGACGGCGTAGGAGTGTGTAACAAGCGCAAGCGATCTAATTCTCCAGATGGCCGCACAAAAGTCCCTTCACAACCATACCATCGGGAGCAGAAGCTACAAGATCTTTCTTCGCCTGAGTCTAATGTCCGGATGCTTCCTGCCTTGGGTCGTGATGTCTATAGCACTCCACGAACTGATTATGAAGCCGTTGATTCCCAGTCCCGTACGCAATCTTCGCATGACTCACAACCTACACAAACAATGGCTGAAGAAGTTGACGCCCTGCGTCGCGCGTCTGCTGCAGGTGAGCATAGCTCCGATGGCATCAAGCCACCTCCCTATAGCTCCATTGCCGACAAGCCAAGGAGTAAGCTTACTACCAATGCGGGAGGTAGTAGGAAGAACCAGCCTGCGAAACGGAATTTTAGCCACCGGACCAAAACTGGCTGCTTAACTTGCCGTCGTCGTAAAAAGAAATGTGATGAGGAGAAGCCCGAATGTAAGTCTTGACTGGCCCTTTTGTGCACTATACACACCATTTCATGCCATCCTTCCTCTCCTTGATTTCCTTTGGGTAATTGTCTTTGCTCTGGTGGACTTGTGATCTAGAGCTTCTCGACGGTCACATGTTTGAGCGATTGGCAATTTTATCGATACATCTTCGCTGCTTTGTATGATGCTCATAGCTAACATGGCCTGTGTGCGTGCTTTTGTTGTAGGCGCTAATTGCACCAAAGGCAGATTCCATTGTGCTGGTTATCAGCAACAGAATGGTCCTCTATGGCCTGAAGCTGAAGCTAAGAACCCCGTTGCCCTAGAGCCCAAGGAGTTTGCATACATTTCACCTCCGGCAGCTTCTGGCTACAGCGACGCTATTTCTTACAGTAGCTCTATTTCGGATGTAAAGCGGGATCAAGGACAACATTACCGCGGCCAAGCACTGCGCATCGACCCCCCTCAGAACCGCTCGATATTGAACGGTGATGAAAGGCCCACGCCGACGGTAGCCAGCGCGTCCATTGCAAGCCCTGAAAACAAGCTTGCAGCTATCCATAGCTTTGGGGCTAACACTTTTCCCACACCTATTAGCGCTAATCCCGGGCCACACTTGTCCAACTTTTCTGATCGGATGAGCAAAGATTACAGCCGCGTGCCGCCGCTCCATGATATCGGACGGACATCGGCGCCCGAGACAACACATTCAGGGAATGGGGGTTCATTGCCGCAAATAAACATTTTGAACCCTACTAGGTCTAATAGTCCAGGTATGGCAGCGCCGGCTTCTCAGGTGGCGCAAATGGCGCTATCGCACGGTTCTTTTTCCCATGGCTCCCCTCAACTGCAGCATCAATCGCATAATCCACAGCAGCAATTGCAGTCACAAAGAACCGAAAAGGAGGAAATGCTGGCTGGCCGTAGTTACTACTACCGCGACCGCGTGCTAGTTGAAGACCGCGAGCGTTGCAGCACTGCTTGCTGGCGGTTTAACAACCTGTCGCTGCCTCATAACGGCATCTCTTGCCAAGAGCGGACCCGGCTGTTCCATGAAATTTTGCACCCGGCTGGTAGCAGCCCCAACCGCCTTGGCAATACATCGGTCATCGAAGGGCCTTTCACGTGCGACTATGGCTATAATGTGGCCATTGGAGAAAACGTTCTTATCAGCCGCGACTGTACACTGCAAGATGCCGGGTTGATTTCTATTGGAGATAACTGCCATATTGGCCCCAATGTCAAGATGTACACGGGAACGGTGTCGACGGATCCAAAGCGTCGCGGTGGGGCCAGCGGTACGCAGATGGCGAAGCCCATCGTTATCGAACCGGACTGCTTCATTGGCGGCGGAGTTGTGATTCTTCCCGGCGTGACTGTCGGGAAGGGCAGCACGGTTGGTGCTGGCTCGGTGGTGACGCGGAATGTGCCTCCTATGACAGTGGCAGTAGGCAACCCGGCGCGGGTTCTGCGCGGCGTTTCTACATAGAGTCTGATTAGGGGATAGCGAAGTGGGATTTTGCGAGAGACATGGGTGTACATATATATACGTGCACATCTGCTTTAAATGGGACTGGTTGGGGATTTGTTTAGAATATCGGCATGGTTGGAGGCTGTTGTGTGGATTGCATTTTTCTTTCTTGGTTTAGCGTTTGCTATTGTCATTTTAACGGCCGATTATATATAATGAGCGATGGTATGGACAAGCACATCTGTCCGTTCTGATTGAAACAGTACTTGTAGCAGAAGTAGAGTGACTGACCTGACGGTTATTTCAGATGGCATGTCGAGTGAGCTGAGAAGGTGTCGCTAAAGTGGCGACTAGTTCCAGTGGATCGATATCGCAAGTCAGTACCGTAGAAGAGGAAGGATATGCGAAAGGCTTTGATGCATAGACTATAATATAAAGCCCTGGAAAGAGTATACAGAGTGAGCTGTGGACGGAGATGTGGGGAGACTTCACTCTCTTCGGGGCATATATGGGGCTATAGGTAGAGTCCGCCGCTCTGATGCATATAACTATGAGGGCGATCGGAGAGAGACGGGCGTCACTGGAGGGGCAATCCTCCAGGATAGACATTGCTAGGTGTGCTTTCTCGCAATGCGTTTCATCGTCACCGTTTTGATCGCCACGTCCATTGTTGGACTTTGCCATTCTTTGTACTTGCATGTGCGTGAAAGAGAGGCTTAAAAGTCTTGACTCGTCCAAGAGAGAGGATTGTCATTTATGCATGCGTAAGAGGGGCTACGGGCCAACTAATCTAGATATTTGTCGCTTAAACATCCATCTCTACATGCCGCGCGGGATAACAATCTTCGAATTTTGGCGAGGTTGTTCTCCCGAGCTCAACAATATCTTTGACCCTGCTGGCCTCGTATCTTTGCTATGAGGTTTATTTCTAGTACTACTTGTTTTTAGCCCTTTAATTTTCGCCCATCTAGTTTTCAGTTTCTCTTTGCCAGCTAATATAATCCTATAACCAACACTAAGATGGCTGCTGTTGGTGATCGGGTTTAGGTGTAGATAGCTGGATCTAGAGGTGAAAGTGGGGTGCCTTAGGTCTCACAACCCTGCTAAGAAAGAAAACCAGATATATATGAGCGAGTACATAAAGCTATCAACAGACAAATTAGACCGTAAGCAAGAACGCTGAAGGGGCTATATAAAAGAGTACATCCATGTTGCGGGCTTAGAGTGATGATATTACGGCCCCCGATATTGGGGAAGGAGCTTGGGTGCCCGCAACTGGTCCCCGTATAACAGTTGTATCCTAGAGTATAAGAGGAGCTCTTTCAACAGCCTAGGCAGGCTGGCTACCTGCTCGTCTTGAGGCTAAGATGAAGCAACACTCGTGCCAAGTTGGTTTACCGCTCTGCTCCTGTCTCGCTTTGACTGAAACTAGGAGCTTCGCAATTGGAATCTGTGATTCTTGTTTTTGTTTACTTTTGTCTCTCGTCGTTCACTGACAGTAACCGGATTGTCCAAGTCTACGATACCACGAATCATAATTCAACACTTGTTATACCTATAGGATATTGACACTGCTGCTGTTGCTTTGTTATCTGCCATGTCCATCACCCTTGATCGTATTCTTGCTGCTGCGCCAACAACGGCCCGGGGCCAGCCTACGCCCATTTCGATCGACAAGAAGGGCGAACGCATTGCCTATGCCGTGAGTTATCTTCTTGTCCCCCCTCCCCCCGCCCTAATAAGCACTCCCCCGCTAACTGCATCTGTCTTCTTGGGCAGTCCGGAAAAAGTATCTTTGTTCGCTCCATCGATAACCCTGCCGACTGCAAGCAATACACTGGTCATACTGCCCAGACTACCGTCGCACGCTTTGCACCTAGTGGCTTCTATGTTGCCAGCGGCGATGTTTCTGGTAGTGTGCGTGTGTGGGATGCAATCGGCGCTGAGAATACGAAAGGTGAGTAGTAGTAGTAAGCAGCTTTGAACTTTAAGATGCTTTTGGCTCCCAGCTCCCCACCCCCCCTCCTCTTTGGGGCTAAAGCTAATAAAACGGCTAGGTGAATACTCTATCATTTCCGGCCGCATCAACGACATTGCTTGGGATGGTGATTCGCAGCGGATAATTGCTGTCGGCGATGGCCGCGAACGATTCGGTCACTGTTTTACGGCTGACAGCGGCAACTCGGTTGGCGAGCTAGTTGGCCACTCCAAGACTGTTAACGCTGTGGCGATCCGCCAGCAGCGTCCGATACGCGCTGCCACTGTGTCTGATGACGGTACCATGTGCTTTATGCATGGCGTCCCCTTCAAGTTCAACAGCAAAGCTGACAATCTGCACCGTGGCTTTGTCTTTGCCACTGCTTTCTCGCCTGATGGTAGCAAGCTGGTGACCGTTGGTGCTGATAAGCGTATTCAGCTTTATGACGGCAAGACTGGTGAACCTACCACTGTGATTGGAGAGGGCGTCCATACTGGCAGCATTTTTGCAGTGTCATGGTCTGAGGACGGCACTAAGCTTGTCACATCCAGCGCTGACCAGACGGTCCGTCTGTGGGATGTCACTACGGGCGCCCAGATCCAGAGCTGGCGTCTAGGTCCCGAGGGCTCGGTTAGCGTTAGTGACCAGCAGGTGGGAGTTGTCTTCCCACACGGCCGAACTGATGGACTTATCATTACGCTCAGCCTTAGTGGTGACCTGACGTACCTAAAGGTTGGCACTGCTGAGCCTGTCAAGGTCGTCCAGGGCCATAACAAGAGTGTGACAGCCGTGACGGCTGGGTCTGCCTCTGATAAAGCAGCGTGGACTGGCAGCTTCGAGGGTCGTGTGTGCAAGTGGGACTTGACAACGGGCACTGGTCGCGTGCTCGATGGCTCTGGTCACTCGAGTCGTGTAGTAGCGTTCTCATCGCGCCTAGGTCAGACCCATACAATTGCCTGGGACGACACACTGCGTTGCATGGATGAGGCGGCCGGTACGTTTGTCGGCGAGGCTATAAAGCTTAGCGGCCAGCCACAGGGTCTTTCAGCCGACTCTGCCAATGGTGCTGTTTATGTAGCACTTGCATCTGAGGCTCTAGCCATCTACCAAGACGGCAAGCTTATCGGCGAGGCACCGCTGGGATACATGCCTACAGCTGTCGCAGCAGCAGGCAATACTTTGGCCGTCAGCGGCGATGGCTCCAAGGTTAATGTTTACGAGGTAGAGGGAGCCAAGCTAACCAAGGTTATCGAGCTGACGCACTCGACAGCTGCGGTATCGGTTTTGGCGTTCTCGTATGACGGCATGCTATTAGCCACGGGAAATTCAGCAGGTAAGGTGATTGTCTACAAGGCTGGGGGCGATTGGGCTGTGGCTACGGATCGCTGGTCGGCCCACACAGCACGTGTCACGAGCATTTCGTGGAATGCGGAGAGCTCGCATGCTGTTTCAGGCTCACTCGACTCCAGTGTATTTCTGTGGTCGCTGGAGAAGCCAGGCAATCGTATTAGCGCGGCTAATGCTCACAAAGATGGCGTGCATGGCGTGGCATGGGTTGAGGGAGACTCCAAGATTATTTCATCTGGAGCAGATGCAGCATTAAAGTTGTGGAATTTCGAGCTGTAAATTGAAAGACATGTTACAACGAACGCACGGGATGATGGGTGGGTAACACGCATTTCGAAATGAACTTGGTAATTGAAGCTATATAAAAAATTCACCCATCCCCCACACCTCCATTGCTATCCTTCTCTTTGCGCTTCGTCACCCTCTCGCTCTTTACCGTTTGTGTTGCCAGGCTGGACAATGTCCTGTGCAATGTCCCAGAGACTCTGGGCTTCAGAGGGTGGGGTTTTGCATATTGTTGATTCGGCGAGCTGGCTTTCGCGGGCAATTAAAACGGACTGGGCGCGGCGAATGTCGGAAGCGAGGGTTCTATAGAAATTAAGATGAGTGAGTAGGGCTTGATAAAAGGTTGAATTCCAGGTAAAGAATAGCATGTGGTCCACTTACGTTAATGTTCCCACTACCCCGTACTTGCGATCCTCCACCATCTGTGCTAGCTCTAGTTGGTGGTTGTTCAGCAGAGATTCGTTGGGTACCACAACCATCGGCACTCGCGCTGCCATCGCATCGAGCACCGAGCCAGTTCCAGCATGGGAGATGACGACGCCGAGATCGCGTGGTGGCGACGCGTCAGGTCCGGAGCCTGCAGCCAAGTTTGGGCCCAAAATCATATCCAAGTCTTTATCTACCCCGGAATTTTCACGGCACAGTGCCATATCCCGTGCCAGCGATGGCTTCAAATCGAAGCATTCGACAGTGAGAAGAGTATTGTCAATAGTCTGTGCAAATCTACGGAATGTCTCATAATCACGCCCTGCCTGCACTGTCAAGTGTGTGAAGCCCGCAAGCACTAGCTGCAGTAGGAAATCGGCGCTCTGGATTGCTGAGAGGAGGCCGCTAAATGTTGCTGTTGCACCCACTGTCACAAAGCAGTGTCGTGACCGGGGTGGCTTCCGGTAGGAGGCCGGTAGGACAGGGAGGAAGAAAGTCATTATTGCAACTTGTAATCAACAAACGAAAAAAAGAATATCAATGACGTAATGGTGATATCGCTGTAAAGATAGCCAACGTGCGAGCCTGAGCATGTCTTTCTGGTCGTTCAACTGTCCTTCATTGTGCGTACTAATCCGACCCGGAGTCTACCTAGGGTTAAAGCAATTGCACGAGACCCTGATGTCATTCTTATCGATAAGCCCGCATTAGCTTTATCCCCACCATTTTTAGTCTCAAGCTTCCAGCCAATCAGCAGCTAGCAACCGTCGGCAAGGCTTAAAGTTTTCAGCCCTTGGTAAAGACGAAATTTCGACGATCTGGACGACGACGAGGTGACAGCCGGCCGGGACGACAAAACACCAAACCCCGAGTGATAGCACGACCATCTTGGGGCTCTTCCGTACGATATATATCTTGCTCCACCCTCCCTTGAAGCTTGACGCCACCGTGGGCTTATCTCCACCGTAGGCTTACCTCCACCCTGACTGAACCTTCGCTCCCCGATTTAAAGGCACTAATCATGGCTTCGGTTGTCTCTTCTCGCTCCTTGCGCCCAATTTTGCGCTTTGCTTCTGCTTCATCTTCCTCTGGTATCGCACTCACCCAGCGTGCATTCTTGTCCAGCTCGGCAGTTTGCAGCGCGGACAGTGAGGGCGGCAGCGGCCCTACCAAGAAACGTGCCCTGACTGAGCCGGTCGACCGCTATGTGGTGAATAAAAAAGTATCGGCCGAAGAAACTGTGCAGCGGTGGCCGGAAGAGCTGCGATCAGCGTTTGTCGGCGGTGAAAATGCGCTGGCTGATGAGGACTTATCTGAGTTGACAAGTGCTCTGGATCGTTTGGGCGATGGCGTTATTGAGAATCCTGTGCGGCCACAAGAACCCAAGCCTACTCCTCGCTCGTATTGGTTTGACCCCGATGACCCTGAGACCTTGACGCATAACATTGAGGGTGATAAGTTTGAGGAAAATGATATTTCGCCGCTGGCTCACGCTAAGCTGCAGGAGCTCCGCGAAGAGCGAGAGTACATGCGTGTAATGGCATGGGAGATGCCCCTGCTGGCGAGTAAGTATTGGGCTTCTAACTGCTCTCCGGGGCTCTTTTTGCTATGAGATAGCTGCTAACAACAACCAATAGAGTTTGCCAAAGAATTTACTCCGCCATCTCCCTCCCAAGTCCTCCGCTTCCGTTACACAACCTACATGGGCGAAGAGCACCCCGCACAAAGCAAGGTTGTTGTCGAATTCTCTACGGCCGATTTGGGCTTGACTCCTGTGCAGCAGAGGAAGCTGGCTAAGCTTGCTGGCCCGCGCTATAACCCACAGACTCACCTGATTAAGATGAGCTGTGAGAGCTACCCACACCAGGCACAGAATAAGCGCTTTCTGTCTGACCAGGTTGACCGACTGATTGCCGAGGCTAAAGACCCCAAGGAAACCTTTGAAGATATACCACTCGACACGCGCCACCACAAATACGTGTCGAACCCTAAGTGGCCCAAAGAGTGGACGCTTACTAAGAAGCGCCGCGCTCAACTGGCCGCCGAACGCAGGAAGACAGCTGAGATTGACGCTTCCAAGGAGGTTGCTGGTGCGATAGTGGACGGTAACGCGAAAATTGAGCAGTTCCTGCTAGAAACTACTGGCATTGCTCCATCGCAAGTTGGGGTTGGTGCTCAGGTTGAGATGCCCGAGCTGGCTTCAATTAACCCTTCGCTGGCAGCTACTGGAATGACTGGCGCTGCAAGCAAGACAGCCCCTACGCCGCCAGTGGCACCAAACCCGGAGCCGGTTCTTGTACGGTGAAGGAGATAGGCTCACGTGCATGGGCGTGTGGGATTATAGGGGATGCAACGATAGACAGAGAAGCTGTGGGCTGCTCGCTCATGTGGGCTGCTCGTGTACAATAGAAACTACACACGTAAATTACATCACATTATATCAGCAACTTCCTGTCAGCAATAGGATCCTGTTTTATGTGTGCTCGGGGTCTTGAAATACTGCACTTCCGCCGTTTTGCTTGTGCAAATGCACCTACTTTGGTGTTATCTGCGACGTTCTTGTGTAGATATCTCGCAAACTAGCCAAGGCATATCGGCTCGCTACAAAGGCTTTGATCTTGAGAATATGTGAGATGGCCGAGGTTTCACTTTCCAATGAGCTGTCATAACTGAAAATGCAGCTATATTGGTTCCAAGGTTGCAACCAAATTTGAGGATTTAAGGTCAACTGGACGGGGGGGGGGGGAGGGGCTATGTTGCGTCACTTAAATCTTTTTAATGTGAAACACTGTCACTTTTTCTACAGTCTCTGACCATTGGACTTATATTGGTTAGCTGGGCTTGGTGGTTTATTAATCCTCGCTAATGCAACACACTTGACTTCTTCTTGTACCTGCACGGCTGAGGATGCACCTAATAACACTGGCTGTATAAGGGCGTGGGGGCTGCAGAGTAGTGACAAAATGGTAGTCGAGGTAGTAGGTGGGTTAAGCCTTATAGTGGTACGATATTCACAGTACTTTGATCAAGCTAGATGGGGTCTTGTGTAGATACCATATATGTCTCCTGATTTGAGATACTAAGCTGTTGCTTGAAAGTTTTATCTGTCGTGGAGGATTCGTGTCTCTCCTGTTGATGTAGGTGCATGTGTTGTCTTACATTGATTCATGAACCATCCCTTGTTTCCAAGGCTAACTAAGCTAAGCGACTTAGACAGCGGCTAGACAAAGGATGATTGTTGGTTAGTAGAATTAAAGGTCGAATATTCTTTATCTCGGCTACAATCTAATTCATGGCTCTGCGAGTAATATCCAATGATTGGAAGAAGCGTTTTGGGAGTAACCAAGGGCAGTGGATGTGAGTAAAGCTTACCGTAGAAAGTATGCATTCTGTTTTGCCAACTGTTGACAGGCAATCGTCATGTAACTTTGGAATTGTCTGGCGGTAAGCCCGGGTGGAGGTCTACAGACAAATACTCCCGGGGCGATAGGTGCACATTCTTTAAGCGCAGGCCCATTCTCTTGTCCGGACCTCGTATCTATATTGAATACTCGAACTTGTTTCTTTTTTCTATTCTTACCGCTTTAAGTTATCCAATTCTTTTACTTGGATCATGTCCGACTCCCTTCCCTTGTAGTTAACTGATACGGCCACTTACTACCCACTTGTTGTTATTTCTTCAGGTGGCTACATATATGTACAATATTTTCGACCTCGACAACCAGCGTCAAGACTTGTTTGTAGCTAGATGGCCAAGAAGAGACTGCTTGCCGCTGAAGATTTTCGGATAGGCTATGTCCATATTCAACCACCTATCATATTGCTGGCCTCTATAGATGGCGCCGGTGTCTGTGGAGTATCAAGTCTTGTTATTCCCAAAAAAAGCATGGGGAATATCCAAGCATCTGAGGGCTTGTCTGAAGTGCCGAGGCTCTGTGAGATATTTGATCTTATTGGTGGTACAAGCACTGGAGGGTGTGCTTGTTGCTTGTTATATAGACATAAATAAGGGGCGTGGTAGACAGCATTTTACAGCATCATCGCCGTTATGCTCGACCGGCTGGGCATGGTAGTCCATGATTGCTTTCAAACATAACATACGAGGAGTTTGCTACCGAGGCATTCGCCCCGAAGCCCTCAAACACCGTTTGGATAGTACGACAGAGGCCCCCTCAACTACGAAGTTAGAGGATGCCATAAGGCAGATAATTCGAAGAAACTGTGCTAGGTCAGAGTGTGTAGCGCAGCGGAGTATGAATGGACCTACTGTCCATACTTTCTCAAGAATGTAATTGCGGCGGAAAGACAAACCAAAACGGCATATAATCCTTCACGTGTGACATTTCTGCGTGAGCTTGCAAGCGCATATATCGACAATGGACAAGTCTGGAAGGCCGTAATGATACTCAAGAACGTTGCTGAGATGCAAGAGACAGTTTTGGCAGCTGATGACCCTTTATAAATTCTCAAAACTGGCTTGCAAGAGCATGCCTCGAGAACGGCCAAGTCAAATAAGCCATCGCAGTGTTTCTGGGTGTGGTTAATACAGAGGAAAGAGCTTTAGAAGCCGACGATCATTTGCTTTTAACATTCCTACATGTGCTTGCTGGTGCATATCTTGATGACGGACAAATCGAGCACGCCATTACTATTTTTGAGAATGTACTTGAGATGGAAGGGAAGGCTTTGGCAGCTGATGACCCTGCACTTCTATTATCTCAAAATGATCTCACAAGAGTCTATCTTGGCAGCGGCAAAGTTAAAAGGGCGATTTTCAATACTTGAGCATGTGGTCAAGATGAAAAAGAGGATTCTATCACCTGACGACCTTTTGCTTGTAACAACTTGACGCTATCTTGCAACAGCATATCTTCGCAATGGCCAGGTCAAGAAGGCGGGCTTGGGATTCAAGTGGGTGGCTACGGTAGTAGTCAAAGATTTAGCAGCTGATAACTCTTCGCTTCCGGAATCCCAGCATGAGCTTGCCACAGCGTATCTTAGGAATTGACAAATCCCCGAGGCAACTTTGATGCTTGAGAATGTAGTGACAATGAAAGAGGCTTAGCGGCTCATGAGGTTTTGTTTCTTGCATTGCAGCATTATCTTGCGGTGGCTGAGAAACAGGAAGACTTACTGAGAAGCAGCTGTCCGTGTAGAATGCGATCAGCGGACTTGTTTGAAGGATGGCTTCTTGCGGGGGGGGGGGGGGGGGGG
>JAXHKN010000195.1:0-43338 GCA_038407165.1 Ceratocystis variospora
GTCTAATAAAAGAAAAAAGAATGACAACGGTCATCGGGGTCATAAACGTTGGCGACCATCAACCTGAAAAAGAAAAGGTACCAGACCTCAAAGGTACCCCCCCGAGGGTTGTAGGAGGGAGAGTTGTTTACTGGGTCTAGCTGTTGTTGCTGCTGCAATTTCTTTTTTTTCTTATCCCTGTTTTGTGTGTCGTGGAATTTTTTATTGTTTTTATTGTTTTTATTTTTTTATTTTCTCCTTCTTACGCTTGGCTTTGATTCGATGCCTACGGGAATCACAGAGGTCAAACGACGCGCAAACCTTTTGAATTTGAATTTATTCAACATCTGCTGGAATCTCCAAGATCAAACGCCACATGCTCGATGCACGGCGCACGGCGCAAAAAAGAAGAAAAAAATTAGCCAAAAATCAAAAACCCGTCTAACGGCTGTTCTACAAAGGAAATAGCATCTAGGCAACTTGCCTGAGTGGTTAAAGGGTATGACTCGAATGAATCTGTTCATCTCCGATATCATATGGCTTCGGCCGCGTAGGTTCGAGTCCTGCAGTTGTCGCTATCGTCCGTCGTCTTTCATTTTTGCCGGTTGAGGTTCAACAATAGAGGACAAAACCAACGTACTCCGCCAGGCACAACAGCCGTTGGTCTCATAGACTAGATTTTTTCATAGGCAGGACGCCACAAGCCAAAAACACCAGGTAGCCAGCCAATCCTGGAACCACACCCAGCAGGGAAGCCCTCGGGCAACGTCTAACGGAGAAAGCTTCTGGCCACGAGGCCGGTCCCTAAAAAGTCAGAGCAGAGGGTAGCGTGTATGTGCAACTCGAACAGGTCTGAGGCTGGGTTGAGTCAGTTGTGATGTGAACTTGCGTGTAGAAATACCCCTCCGCATTTTTTGAAAGTTAGAGGAGAGTTTCGAAGAAGACGTACAATTGCTGACTGCCCGGGGGAGGAATAGGGACGACATCTTTCTGCCCTCTTCCGTCTACAACATGCCGTCGTAGTGCTGTGGAAAACCAGCAGGTAGACGTGAAATAATACACACACACACACACATACTGTTTGCTCTTTTAACATCTCCTGCTTTCCTTTTCTTTTTCTCTTCTTCTTCTTATCTTCTAGTAACGTGGATGCATTATTTCCCTCTGCTCTCAAGTCGGCGTTTAGCCTCTCTCAAGGATCAAGGACTCATGAAATCATTGTGGCAGAATCCAGCAAAAGATCTGCCAGCTGCGGACTGACGCAGCATGAAGTGTAGGACCAAGTCCGTGCAGGACGAAAAGTAAAGCCTGACAGCTCTGGGTGAGTGACAGGAGACTGACAAACAGCACCGCACCACCAAGCACCTCTTGGCCATAGCATAGGCAAGATACAAGCGACTTGTCTGTAAATATACGTGTGAAGGTTGGCCTAGTCTGTCACTGATTGGACAGGCCCGATGGAACATTTGTTGTGTTGTTCGCTCTTCTATTTGCTGCTTCTGAGATATGCCGAGATATAGGGGTTCTTGTAAATTCCCTGGCTTCCACTCGTCGTTTATTACCAATCACGTTGTTGCTAGGTTCGGGGTTACGGTGATGTTACAATGGCAACGTGGAAAGGGGCATCAAAGAGACACTGCATCTTTGCGACAAAGAGGCGTTGTCTACGCGGGGGATTAGTGGCCGTCTTGGAGTGAAAGAGGGCGAAAAAATTTACTCACCCGGGGCCCCTCAGGCTCCATGTCTTTCGTGTTGCTTTTCGTGGGCTTTCTGGATGCCCCTGCACTTTTGTGTTTTCTTATTCTCTCTCTCTCTCTCTCCCTCTCCCTCTTGCTCTTTTCCTTTTCCTCCTTGCTCTTTGAATGGTCCGTATCGCAAGCATCGCACCCTCTGCTGCTCGTTCTCCTCGTCTCCCGCTGATTTTCCCTTATTCTCTTCCCCAACCCGTCGATTCATCTCTCGGTCTGGCTCGGCCTGTTCTCTCTTCTCTCTTCTCTCTCCTCTCTTGATGCTTGTTATTGCATCTCATTGAAGGATTTAATTGTCCCATCAGTCTAGGTTTGCTGGATTAAAAGGCTGTAGGCCTTCCCTTGGCAGGCTCTTCTGGACCTTTGGGTATCAAGCCTGCTCTTCGTCTGCCTTTCGAACAATATGCTGACTGATGGCGAATACCAGCATCGGAACGTGAACATCACAAGCCCAAAAGGAATCCTGTAAGTCATGTCACGCCTGAAACACCGTTGATCTTGTTTATCTTGTTTTGGTCGTACCAATTACCGGCCTATTTGATTGCTATGGTTGGATTCTCTTTGCTTTGACATGCAGCGGTGCGGCGAGTAGAGTTTTGTTTTTGCCAATCCCAATCTCGTGTATCCGCTTCCCCTGCATTGAACCCTATCCGTAATGCTGGCTTTTGGACCTGGCAGGCTTTTGTCGGGGTCCTTTGCCTGTGAACTTCCCGCTGTCAAGCCGTTAGTCAGAGTGTGGCTCAGGGCTTGTGGCTAGTAGCCAATTTGCGTTGCTAGTTTGTGAATTTTGAGTTGAAATTGATAGGAGCACTATCCATACACACCTCTTGACGATCCCCTTTAGCACCCAGGCCGTTGGAAAACAAGGACAAGAAAAAGGAATACTTCTCTTCATCCCTTCATCCTCCTGCGCCCTAACCAGCTCCACGGTGACTCGGCAATACTGGCTTGCACATGTTATGCATGTGCTGGAGTGTCTGTGGATGAAAGGAGAACGGGCGCACAACTGCTTCGGTTCCCGATTCCCCTCTTTGCGTTGCCTGTTTCGCCTCGCTCGTCCTCTTGAGTTACATTCTTCCTGATAGTGTTAGCCTATCCATGCTGTTTGCTGTAGTAGCAGTGCTGCGCCAAGTCGAGCAGAAACGACGCAATTAGCCAAACAAGCGGGACGGCCCTGGACTTTTGATAAGCTATCAAATCCTCTTTGCACCACCGGCCGGGGTCCTCTGCTCTGGGCGACGCTCTAATTTGCAGTGTCGTGTCTGCAGTGTCGTGTCTGCAGTGCCTGTAGTCGGCAGTGTCTGCAGTGTCCGCAGTGTCCGCAGTGTCCGCAGTGTCCGCAGTGTCTGCAGGGTCTGAAGCGGCTACCCCTCCCTACCTACCTGCTGCTGTTGCTGTTGCTATGCTGGCTACTGAAAGGCACCGCTTTCCGCTCTGATGCAAAGGCGATGCAAGATGCAGCCTTGATCCTTCTGCTCTCGTGAGCGAGCGCCACCAAGCCTCGAGGAGTAAGTAGTTGAGCTACTTGCGGCTTGCGGCTTGCAGCATGCAGCTTGCAGGCATCATTGCTCTTCCCCTGGAAACTTGGCTGTCTTGTAATATAATGGTCAATCTAAAGCCTGCCCGTTCCCCTCCTAGCGATGGCCGATTATCTGGTCCAGCCAAGCAACCAAGTGAAGTTGGACTTGGGCTTTGTTCGTTTGTTCTCATCCTCTGCTCAGCTTTGGCGGCACTTGCAAAGTTTTATTTGTTGCTAGGTCGCACTACCCCGGGCCCCAGCGATCATTTTCTTCACGAGTTTCCCTTTCTTTCTCCTGGTCTGATGTTGTCTGGTTGTTTGATTGATTGATTGATTGCCTTGCCTGTCTCTTGTCTCCTCCATTCAAGGCCTTTGCCCATCATCCAACAGAACTAGCTAGCTAGCTGTCTTTGCTTCGTCACTGTCGTCCCCCGTCTTTGGCATTTTTCTTTCTTTTCTTTTTCTTCGTCTCTTGCCTTTGCTCCCCATGAGTTAATTGTATTTTGACTCTGCCCCTCTTGCGATGCGTATTGGACCCCCGGCTTTTCACGCACACTAAAAATCTACACACGAGCCACACGACGCATGCATAGAGCGCATAGTCCAGCTGAGCGCGCAAATCACATCACAACGATCACAAGATAAAGAGCACGGATCACAGGCAGAAATCATAACAAAAATCATGGACTCACGAGCTCACCGTCGATCTGTAATGTCACAGAAATCTTCCTCTGCAAGTTCTGGCTCGCACACCACGGCAAGCCGTTCCACCCGCCGCTCGCTAGTTTTCGATCACGAGTCTTCCCTTTTTATATCGCCTGCCCTCTCGCCTGCCTCGATTGCCGACGACTCGTGCACCGACCCCATATGGTTTTTAGATCTTGATAGCCCATCTTTGCCTCCAGACCTGCCAGCAGTGCCTCACCCTCACTCTGACCCTCACTCTCACCATACCGACTACCGAAAGCCCTCTCCTCGACATTCAGCATTGTACCATAATAACAGCCCCAGCCACAGCGCAAAAACAAAAACAGCCCATAGCCGTGCACAATCTGATGCGCATGTCTACGACCACTCGAAACTGAGCGTACACCCGCCGGCATTGCATTCGAACCGTGATTCGTTCGTATCGATTGTCAACGACCCTTTCTTCCAGAGCCTTCAACTTGGATCCTCACCAGATGCACCATCCTTTGATTCCATAGCGCAGACTATCGCCATTGAGGAAGCACATCGTGCACGGGACAAGCAGCTTGACATAGCATATACGACGTCCTTCATTGATACCGACCCAGACCCAGACTTTGATAGCGAGGGGCAACTAGACGAGCTGCCCTATGTCGAAGACGAAGTTGCTCTTTCACCCCGATATTCCGGACCTGCAAAAGTGTTCCATGCAGCAGGACAGCAAGACTGGACTCGTTTCCGGCGTCGACCATCGCTAATGATAGATCCAATGCACACAGGGCAGTCCCGATACAGCCACAGCCGCAAATTCGAGGTATGTAACAGGGTGGCTAGGAAAGCCGGCGCCCTTCTTTCTTTTGCTTGTTTGTCGCTCTGTTTTTATTTTTTTATTTTTTTTAAATACGTTTTTCTTTTTCCATTGCCATTCCCATTCCCATTTTCCATTTTTAGATATTTAGAAACGTTGAAACATACGTGATTTTCGAAAGCTCCCGGCAGTCTGTCTTGGCCACGTGCTACTGGTCTTGGGAGGGAAAAGAAAAGAAAAAAGAAAAAAAGAAACACCCAGAGGCAAAGACAAAGATAGATTGCGTGTGAAGGAAAACGAAGGGGGAGCAGGCAGAAAAGTACGCCATAATGGCACCCGGAATGGGCTGAGCTACCCAGCGTCTTTCTCCCTCGCTCTTTACCTCGTCATGCTGCGTTTCTTCTCGAACACAATCATCGCCATAGTTGTTGCTAACCAATCTTCCTGTTCGTCCTAATGAAGCCGCCAACCAGATCGCACGCCAAATCCAGGTCGACCCCAACGACACAAGGGACCGCCAAAGCGGCCGCTAGAAAGCCACAGGCCATGGACGGCCTTAACATCGCTGTTGTTGGTGCTTCGGGTGTTGGAAAATCAGCGTTCATACAACAGGTCGTTGGTCTTTCTCGCCCTCCTTTGTCGGATGCAACCACTCTTTCATTCTCCATCAATAACAATACATATCCTGTCACATTATTCGAACTCAACCTAGAGGCGTTCGATTTTGGCCCTGGCCAGCCGTTTCAGTGGCCGAAGCAGGTCAACGGCCACATCACACCTCAGGTTGATGGGGCACTGATTCTTTACGATGTAACCAACATTGAGAGCACGCGTGATTTGCACAAAACCCTGAGTAAGCCAGCCTTGTATTTCGTTTTCTCCCCTCCTCCTTTTGCTACATTTAGGCCCAGCCCAGTCTTGAAGAAAAAACCTTCGCCAGCCTGTCGTATCATCATTTTTTCAAATCCTTTTTATCCTCCTGTTCTTTTTTTCTTGCAGCATCGTCACGGTAGTGCTTCTGCTTCTGCTGCTGCTGCTGCTGCTGCTGCTGCTGCTATTGTGATACGCCTTTCTGTGCTTTGCAGGCTAGCTAACCTCTGACAACCAACCCATCTTCATTCTGCATTTAGATGCCCTCACGAATTCCTCATTACCAGCGGTACTTGTTGCTTGCAAATGCGACCGTCCCCCAAACTGCCGTGAAGTCAACGCTGAAGTCATGGCCAACCACGAGCGCTTCAAAGCTTGCGCTGGAAGCGTCGCCTCGTCATCCAACAACCCAGAACAAGCTCGGATCGGCCTGTCGACAATCTTGCGCGCAGCCCTCCACATGCGACGGGGTGAGTTTTGTCCCTTAGTTGTTTGTCCCAAGAACCACTAACTCGTCTCCCCATCCCCCTGTCTGTTTTGTTTTTGTTTTCCTGTACCGGTTTTTTTCTGCTGTGTCGGCATTCACCTAGCCTCGCTTCGCTTCACGTCCAAGATGCTCCTTTAAATTTCACTCGCAAAAAGAAGCCTTGTGCTCTTCTTTGCCGTTAACCACGCCCCTAACTTCTTGTCCTATTGCTCCTTCTGCTGCTCCTTTGTCGCTTCTGGCCGTCGCCCGTTCCAGAATGGCTCGACTCTTGGCCGCTAAGCTTGGCTACAAAGGCGCAGCACACCACACCACACCACAGCACACCACATCACAGCACCCTTCGTAGCACCCCCCCCCCCTACAGCACCCTCTACAGCACCCTCTACAGCACGGCCCAGCACACTACACTCCACTACTCCACCACTACTCCACTACGCTATAGCTTGGCAGAGTTGCACTTCAGCACCCCCTAGCCCCTGGCCCCTACCTAGCCTTCAGTGGCCCTAGTCACCTCGTCCTTCTGTTCTATTCCTTATCCAGTCCCTTTGATCCCCGAGTTTAACAATGTTTCCTTCCATCCTGCACCAAATTGTGTTTCATGATCCCTGGCTTCTTCTGTCTCGTTGCTAACTGATTTTGATTTTCCCTCTCGATTTCTCCTTGTAGAAGCCATCGAACCTCCATATCGAAGAAGAGCTGCATC
Organism: Ceratocystis variospora; assembly: GCA_038407165.1. Lineage (NCBI taxonomy): Eukaryota > Fungi > Ascomycota > Sordariomycetes > Microascales > Ceratocystidaceae > Ceratocystis > Ceratocystis variospora. The sequence continues at coordinate 6,802 of JAXHKN010000195.1, forward strand.
TACCGCTAATTTGGAAGTCGCCCCCTTTGATGCCAACCACCACTCTTCGCGTCCCCTGAGCCAACAAAGCAGCAAGCACAGCCGTGCAAGCTCAGATATGTCAGTTATACGCGGCTTTTCATCTGCCACACATAATCCAGATCAATATCGAGCCCGGAGTCCCAGAAGCGCCTTTCCAAGCTCCTCGGAAATATTTGGCGCCGACATTGAAGAACACTCGCCCGAACCTTCTTCCCCCATCATCGCTACTCCAAACACTACCTCAACCTCTTGCTCGTCTTTCCACGGCAAAAAAGCTACAAACATTAGTCTGAATAGCGTTGCCTCCAGTGACTGTTTTCTCGATATGGACGAGTCTGACGGCGAGCCTTCGTCCTCCCGCCGCGGCTCTGACGATGTCCCGATTCTCCAGAGAGATGGAGACGCCCTATATGACATGGAGCTTGACAGGTCGTCGGCAAAAGGCGACCACCCGATCAATACGCGCAACCAGGCTGCAGGCGTCACTCTTGACGACCTCATCAACAGGCTCCTCGCATTGCGCATGGCCAAAGCTGAACACAACTTTGCCAATGTCTTCTTGTGCATGTACCGCAAGTTTGCCGCCCCCGGCGACCTCTTTGCACGTATTTTGACGCGACTTGACCATGTACGCGACGACAAGACACAACACTACCTTACCAAGACTGCAACTCAACTGCGCATTGTTGACGTGGTGGTACGCTGGGTTTCTCTCTATCCCGGCGACTTTGCGCGGCCCGCCACCCGTCGCAACCTGCGGGAGTTTGTTCGGAATCTTGCCACCGAGCCAATATTTGCCATTGCAGCCCAGCAGATACAAACGTGTCTAGCATCAAGTGTTGTCGATGATGACGACACAGGCTGGGAAATGTCGGATGACCCCACAGAGAATGATGCTGATCGAGCCGCCGCCGGCCAAAGCGTGAGCGACATGTTCAGCGGCATCATTGCTCTGCGCCTGGAAGACGATGACCGGATGCCTTTGACTCATGGCCTTGATCTAGAGATCCACGGCCATTCGTCCCTAAGCGCTTCCTCTGGAATCCAGTGCCATTACAACTCTGTTGAAGACTATGAACGTGCAGCGGCCAAACTCGTGCCAGTGGAAATGTTCCCCATGAACAAGGCACGTTTTCACCAATTCATGGAAATTTCCAACGAAGAGGTGGTTTCTGAAATGACGCGGATAGATTGGATAATGTTTTCATCAATCCGCGTGCGAGACCTGGTTCGATATGTCAGTCTGTCGGCTGAGCAAAAAGCCAAGGCCAAGAGTCTCAAAAACGTCAACCGCATGATTATGCACTTCAATCACATTGCGCGATGGGTGGCCAACATGATCTTGCTGCGCGATAAGCCCAAGCACAGAGCTCAGATCTTTGAAAAGTTCATTGATATTGCCCATCGGCTGCGAGGCTACAACAATTATAACGGTCTGGCAGCCGTGCTTGCTGGCCTGAATAGCACATCAATCCACCGTCTGGCGCAGACCAAGGCGCTTCTACCAGCGGATGCGCAAAAACAACTCGCTATGTTGACACTGCTTATGGCTACGCAAAAAAGCTACTTTGCCTACCGTCTGGCATGGGAGAACTCGCCTTTGCCTCGTATCCCCTTTATTCCGCTGCACCTGCGCGATCTTGTCTCAGCCGAGGAAGGCAATAGTACTCTGGTCAACTCGGACAAGAACACGACGCTTATCAACTGGGCTAAATTTGATGTGCTTGGCGAAGTGTTGCTGCCAATAATGCGCAGCCAGGGCATGGAATACTCGAACCTCCGGCGCAACGAAAGTGTCCGCGAGCTCTTGCTTGAGTGTCGTATGCCGACAGACGAGGACGAAATTTACGCGCGCAGCACGGAGCTAGAGAGCACACTAGCGAATTCATCACTGCCGCCGGATAGCTTGAAGAAAAAGTTCCCCTGGTTTGCCAAATAGTTGTTTGGTGGACGTGGTGGAGGCTTCTTTTCGCTAGTCTCGAGGCTAAAACAATAATGATGCTCTTTATTTTTCTTTTCTTCTTATTGCCTTTGAATTTTTTTTGGGGGGATGAATTGCCAGATGACACGTCTAGAGGCCTGCTCTATTTGTGTATGGGCATGACTTTCTACATCTTATATTTTTTTTAACTTTTTCTTTTTCTTTTTTCTATTCCTTTTTGGAGTTTTTATGGTTTGTCGAGTTGTCCGCCCAGGCTGCGGCGCCCGTCTCATGGGGTTTTTGTGTTCGCACTTGGGGATTCTCAGCACCCTCCCCGGGTTCTTTTTTTTATCTTTTCTTTTTTATCTAGCTTGGCTGTGGCTCTGGTGTTGTTTTTGTCGTGGCATCGGGAGAGAGACGATGTCTGCGTGTATTACGAGTTAACCTATCGCGGGTCTTTTGGTTTGTTTCTTGGGTCTCTCTATTTTGGGTTTCTTGCTGCTGATGATGGCTGATGCTTTTGGATTGTATATGGAAGGGTAGCAAATACAAAGGACGTTTTTTTTTTCCTTCTGTTTTTGCAAGTGATGGGAGAGGTGACCTGTTTTGTTAGCTGATGCATGTAAGTAGTTGAGGATATGACGGAAGTATAGCGATGATTGAGATTTGTTGGTTGGTCTGCTGCTTTTATCCTCGGCAGAGCCAGTAAAGGAAATGAGTTTTCTTGTATCCCTTTTGGAGTCATGATTGATTTTCTTGTTCTTCTGTTCCTCATTCGTGACCGTCTACAATTGACATGGCATGACGATGTACATTTTTCATTTTTGGGGGGCTTTTTTTTTCCTCTTGTTTCTTGTTTTTTTATAGCAAAGACACTTTCCTCGGGTTATATTTGAATATTTCGTAAAGTGTCTGGAGATCTTCTTTTTGTCGTCGTTACCTCTTACCTGGTCCTCCTACCCGTAAAACTTCTGGGAGATGGAGGACAGAAAGCAGAAAATAACGAACGGTGATGGACGAGGCATTTCACAATATTCTGCCAACAAAGTCCACCGAATCTCAGCTCCAATGACGGGGAGCGTTATTTGTTCAAAGCAAAGAAAACGGGTGAAAAAATAAAAAAGAAAAAAAAAAGAAAAAAAAGAACACAGTACACATGGTAAGATGAAGATGTAGACCAAAGAATACCGTAAGTTGCAGGAGGACGGCCCTGGTATTTGTACCATTCTCCCATCAGCATCACAGGATGGCCTCAGCACCCAACTCGCCCTCAAAGCCAATCTCAGCTAGCTTCTTGTTCTTACGCGTCTCGCGCGTCTTCTCGAGCTCGCGAAGTCGCCGGACCTCTTTCTGGATAACGTCGAGCGGAGCACGTTCGTAGCCTCGTGGCGGCAGCTCGAGCCCATCGGGGCCCTCTTCAACCAGGTCCATGTCGATTTCGCCAAGTAACAGCACATTTTCACCACGCACGAGGAACACGCCGCGGTCAATGTCGGCAAATAGCCCTGGCGTCGTGGGCGAGCTGGGCGGCACAAAAAGCCGTTCAGTCGTGGATTGCAGAACAAGATTAGCTGTGTGACGGGACAGGAGGAAGGTAGGGGGACGGTTAGACTTGAATTGGACTTAGTAGCGAAGAGGAGGGGAGAGGTGGAGGAGTTGGGAAGAGCGAGAGGGACGTACCGAATTGGTCAAAGCTACGGAGCATACCGAATAGCTTGCGGCCATCTCTCAGTACTACGACTAGTTTTTCTATAGACGGGGAGGGGAGGTCAGCAAGGGGAAGACAACAGGATAGAAAGATTAGGAGAAGGACGGGCTAGCTAAAGCACACAAGCGGCAAAATAATAGACAATGAAAGACAAAAGAGGAAAGGACACCAGGGCTAAAACACACTGTCTGTCAAGTCCAACAGCTGTGCAGCAGTGGTGAACATCTGTGGCGGCAACTGTGGCACGGCTGGCGGGCCGTTGTTGGCTCCATTTCCGCTATTATCCAGACCTCCCCCGCCACCGTGGCCATTAGGGCCGCCAGGCGCGGCCATGCCCAGCATCATCATGCCAGGCGATGCGCCCTCGGGGACGTCCATGGCGTTGGATCTGATGGTATAGTGGTAGGAATAGGGAGGTACGAGAGAGGAAGACGAGCGGACGAGCAAGAGGAGGGCGGAGAAAGGCGGATAGAGACACAGCAAGAGCCGGAGTTGTGGACTGGTGCGCGTTTGTGGAGATGCTATGTTCGAGCTGTCGAGAGAAAAGACGAGGAATAAAGGGTAATTAATGGATGGTCTCGATCGTCGTGCAAGGCTAGAGCCAGGGAAGATGTGACGTTTTGGAATTTTTTTTCTTCGCTTTTGAGCTTAAGGCTCTCGACGTCGTGGCTGTGGCGAAAAAGAGGGAAGGTAGTTATTCGCAACGCCAGAGATTGGATTAACGGCGAAGGGGCTTTCGGGAGGGAGGTACAATACGAGACAGGACGGCAATCCGGAGAGGGTTTTTGTGTGTTTGCTTGTGTGCCTGGCTATTGACAGTTGGTTGCGGCTGCTTCTTTGGTGGTGCTGGGAAAGAAAGAAGGGCGGGGCGCAGAGGAGGAATAGGAATAGGAAGAGAAGAGAGAAGAGACTTGGCTTGGAATAAGGGCCAGGTCTTTTTCTCTCTTACGTAGAAAAAAACTGTGTAAAAAGAAGGAAAATTACAGAAGATTACAGAAAAGAGAATTTACAAGAAATATGTGCAGAAAAAAAAACCAAAAATCAAAAGGAAAAAAAAAAAAGAAATCTGCCTTGTAATTTGAGGCTTCATAGATGGCAATGTCTGCATCTTCTACCCCAGCAGAGCCGCTGAACTCTACGGCACTATAATGCTACTTTACTGAAGGCTCCTCAATTACGCCAAAGTTCTTCTAACAACTACGGAAAATCGCTCAGCAGTATCGCCAAACACATTCAATCCCTCCATCTGTTCTTCTCTCCCTTGTTTCTTCATTATTCCTCTCTCAGTCCTTTATAGATTGACAGACACAAAAAACCTCCTCTCAATCCAAACCCTAGTAGTCCTGCCGTCCGCTTACAAACCCTCGTCTCTCTCAGCTGTGGAGCCTGAGTGACGCTACACAAGCGGAAGCACGTGACTCTATCCCATTGACGTATCACGTGCATGAACTCTACTTCAACCTGGGGTTGAAACTCAACGCCTCGTTCGATGCATGTGTATGCAGTCTATTTGCTCACTGACTACGACTCAAGCTCCACAGATACACTAATCTAAAGTCTTCTAAGTACTCATAACAAAGTCTATATCTAGTGATACACAGCTGTTGTAGCGAAAGCGGAGAAGCGGAACACCGACCTAACTTAAGAAGTAGGGTCAAGCCATTCATTGCTCACCCCACACCCAAATACCAACAACTCCTCCTCCCTCGATGAACATGAAAACACACGATTATAAACCATATAACCGCCCACCACCCCCCATTCCCTCTTTCTAACACTCTACAAACCCCTGCCGTCCCACGTAAAATCAACGTATAAAACACAAGAAACCAAAATAACAGTCATATCCACACGTCAACAAAAAAGCCCCTATCTTCGGCATAAGCAATAATACAGCATTCTTCTCTCGTGATTCTATGTGCATACGCTCACGCGCACATGGAATGCAAGAGGCAAAATGAGAGAAGAAAAGAGATAGGACAGAAAATAAAAGGCAGAAAAGGGCAAAAGCTAACGAAGGGCGGATATGCTATGCTGAGAAACACGCTTTTGCTAATAGGGCGGCGACTTTGCGACTGGTTGTGACCTGGCATCGTGAGGGAAAGGGCGTAATGCAATGTCTCAAACAGCTGCAGCATCAACATCCAAGAGGCGGTAAATCTCCAGAAAGACAAGATAGAAAAGGCGTTGCTTGGGATAAATGAAAAGGAAAGTAAAAAGCGGCGAGTAGTATGCCAGAACCCTCAGACTCACCATAATCATTACATACCAGACTAGCCCACTCACTCGACTAAGCCGCATTTCTCTATAAAGATCATATCAAGTGGATAGATACCAAGAAAAGACCCATGATATAGAGGGTCCTCAAATCAAGCTCAACCCGTAGACGATATGCCGTATCCATTATGCCCACCCCTCCATGATTAAGAAGAAAGAGAGAAAAAGAGGTTGACCTATAAGACTGGCAAAAGAAAGGAGAAAGGAGAAAGGAGAAATGAGAAAAGGAGAAAGGAAAAAGAAAAAAAAAAGAAAAAAAAACAAATAATAGCGCAACATGTATGCCTGAGAAGCGATACTATCTCAACATCTGCTGCACGAGACGCTAATAAACTAAGACAGGTGGACAAAAAATACTGGCAAAAAGGGCCTACTGTCTGATGAGAGACGGCTAAGCATAGCCACGGCCAAATAGAAACAGAAAGGGAAAGAAGTGATAGAATGAAAACATAGTCCCGACGACGAGACAAGCGTAATAAACTCCCTGCAAATAAAAAGAACAATAAAAATGAGAGAAAAAAATGACGTGGAAAAGAAAAAAGGGAGATGCCTTTTAAGAAGTTAAGTATGACATGGCTTATTTGGCCAACCAAAATGCAGCTGTGTACTGTGGAGTGGCACTACATTGCACCGTAGTATTAAGTGACAATGTAGCCCATGCGAAATCTTGATGAGGATAAAGCTAGATAGCAACAGCCGAAATCAATACGCCCGTTTTCTGTTTGGATAACCACACCACTCATAGGCGTTAGGTCAAGCCAGTGGGTCAACTGCGAACTGTTGTTTAGCGAGCCAACCAATGTTGGCTAGGGGCAAAGAGCTGCATGAAAGTCGGTGAAAATTCCCCCCCTCCCCCCAAAAATAAGGCCCTACCCTCAGCAAGCCATACCCCACGGTCCTTTCAGGAGTATTTGGGGTTTGGGGTAAGTTAGAGTAGCCACAGGCCAGCCAAACAAGAAAGAAAGAGAGAAAGAAATAAAGAAAGAAAAAAGGCCGTCCCTATGGACGTTTGATAGTAGATTTGCACAGAGCCTCCTGAAGCTCTGGCCGCCCCTCCATGGCCGCAAAAGCATCGGCAAAGGTCATCCACGCACGTTCGCGTTTATCATGCTCAGGCCAAACACTTTCTTCACGCATAACCGTCGCCTCATAAAAGCGATACACCGACTTTTGTTTGGTTTTTGATGACTGCTTGGGTGCGCGTGTCTCAGCAATGTCACCTAGGTCATAGTCGATACGAACAACAATGCCTGCTTCTTCCCAGGCTTCCCGTTCTGCAGCCTGTGTGCAGTCTTCATCGGACTCCCAGCCTCCTTTGGGCAAAACCCATGTTTTTCTGCGCGTAGATTGAATTAGGAGGACATAATTCCTATCTTCAGACAAGGGAACAACTCCAGCAACAAGGCGCTCTCCTTTGGTATTGTAGCCTGGAAAAAAAAAAGTCAGCATGTGTTGAGAATGGGATTTGGGGTTAACGAAATGGCTAGAAAACAATCCATGACCAGAGGAATATGCATCCCGCCTAGGTTTAGATTTAAAAATGGGAGAGGGGCGGAGGTGATGACATCAGAAAAAGCAAACAAAATAAGACTGGGGAAATGAGACAAGTGCTAGATGCGGCGATCAAGAACCTTCAGGGCTATAGTTCTCAGTTCTGTGAGGCAGGTTTGGATTTTGATGCTGATAATATGCATATAAAATGGCCAGAGATATATGGACAGAATGGCTGGATCGGATGGGACGAGGGCTTTAACATAGAAAAGCACTCACGTTGGTTGGTTCGACCGACTCGCGACTCCATAGAACGATTGCTAGAGGCCGGAGGGGTGGCAGCATCAGCACTGCTCATTTTTTCAGATGTAGATGGTTGATACCGGCCGCTTAATGAATAAGGAAAAGAAAAGAAAAGAAACAGCGGTCTGGAGACCAAAACTGGTATTGCCTTGGACTGTAGACGTGGAGTCCAGAGAAGAGGGCCCGAACAGGACGTCGTGATGTTTGAAAGGTGTGTTTGTGAGTCTGTCGATTTTGTAGGTTCGATCGGGAAGCCTTGAAAAAGAAGCACAATACAATAGGATGACTGACTGGTCGGTCTCTGCGAGGCTTGGTCGAGCTCGGTTGTTCGGACGAGATGATATGGCTTGACTCTGGGTTTTGATTCTGGTTCTGGTTCTGACGAAGGAGAGAAGAAGTTAAATCTTCTCAAGGACGAGAAAAACTTGGTACTAGATTCAAAGCCGCATGATTGTATAGGAAATCACCGGGTTGAATTTTTGTTGAAGGGTTGGAGGTGGAATGGTTGGCGCGGTGAAGATTGAACACTGCGAGTTGAAAGATTTGGCAGGTTGTTGTCTGACTAACTGCTTTTCTGCCTCGTAAAAGCCGCTAAAGAGGAATAACGTCCAGGAAAAGCGAGTAGTGAGCAAGGGCGAAAATTGGGGGTGCTACTGGCTTTTCCACAAGAAGAGGGTTAAAAAAACAAAACCGTATTTGGAAAAGAAGAGAAGTAACGGGAAAAAGGCAGGCAGAGACGCAGGGATGGATGCCAGAGAAGTCTGGTGAAAAAGCCAAGCACGAGGCTACGTTGTAGAGGGTGGTAACTTATTACAGCCTGACAGGAAAATGAATTAGAAAAAAAAGGATGTCATGGAAAAGAAGAAGAAAAGAAGAAAAGAAGGAAAGAGAGCTAAACAGGAATTGTGTTGGGTGAGACTCACTCGCTGGACTAGAGTCAAAGTGAGCTTAGCTCCAATAAGAGAAGAAGAGAAGGGAAAAAAAAAAACAGGGTCGGAATCAGCCGAGTTTGTCTGCTCACAAAAAAGGCAAAAAAAAAAAAAGAATCTAAAAAAATCCCACAAAAAGGTGTGAAGAGGGGAATGATACAAAAAGAAATTGTAGGGAAAAGATCAAGAGAAACCTGTCAACCGAAATTGGCGAGAAGAAGGTGGCGAGCTATCTTATATAGTCATAGAAACTACTGTAACCAACCAACTATTTCTACAAGCAAAATGACATCGAAGTGGAAGTTGCCATTTACATATCTCGCAACTTGTCTCACCTCCCAACAAGAAAACGAATGACATAGAAGCCAAGTCCAAACGAAGAAAAGGGAAACTACTTGTAGATAACTCGAAGTAGAAGCAAAGTCCTCCGGGAAACCGATACTTTTTTCTCATGGCTTTCATCCGCGAAGCACGATTAAGAGATGTTGACGCTTCGCAAGAATTTCGGGAAAGGGTTGTGTACAACGCATGTTCGCATTGTTCTTGTTTCCCTTATTATAGTCGTCGATACTGCGTCACAGCCACAGCAACACAGAATTGCTGTCAACGAAGGCATAAAGGGGCGAAGTAACTGCTTCAAGCAAATTGCTACCCCCACATAGATTCCGTAAGTTCCTGCCTTGGGCCTTGCTAACAACCTTGAGTCCTTCCTAAGAAAGAGCGAGGCTTTACTCTAGTCAACTTGTCAGAATCAGGCTCATTCAAGTAATTACATAACTCCAAGTCGCAGATTTGTGCTGAACATAGGGGCCCTGATTTGTGGGTAAAGAAAATGGAAACTTCCAAGCGTGCCAGCCTGTTGTACAGCAAAAGATGTGAGTTGAGAAACCTCATTCACTACCTAGACTTCGGTCAGTGCACGTATGGTCCTGATTCCATAAGTGCGGAAGCAAGGGTATGTATGTCATTTGTCATTTTACTCACATGCACATGGACAGAGTCTGAATGACGACGAGGTGGCTGTTTTAATTCATGTCACTGAATACGAATAGAGAAGGAACTATGCAAAGGAAACCAGATTGTAGATCCAGCAACAAGGGTCAAGTAATTCTTCCGACGACATGTGAGTGCATGTAATGCAAGTATGTACTTCGTCGTATCTACTGCTATCCGCATGTTGCCATTGCGTACATTATGTGCATATGTGTATTTACTGCATGTCTACGTCTACGTTGTTAGCAGCCGAGGGATTCTTACCATAGTGTTAACAGACGCTGTCTCACTTAAGGGGGGTTCAAGACAAGAAGCTGCGGAGAGGTTGGGACCACAGAAAGACAGACATGGTTTAACTTAAGGTAGTAATGGACTTGGAGGTTTGCACATAGCCCTCTTGGGGAAGGTTGAAGAGAGTGGTATTCGGCCAAAAGTGCCTATATATGGCCGACGCATCTGACAATAATAAATACTGCAAGCTTTATGCCCCGCTTGCCGGAATACTTTTGACCGATTTCTTTTTCCCTGGGTCGAGTGAGGAAATCCGCGTCGAAGAGTTATTACTCCTTTTGAATTTTTAGGTTTCTCACCAAAATCTTCTCCTTCATTTTGTTGAGCATCTAAGGACTAGAAAGGGTAGTTACCTTCACGATAAGTCCGCATTGGTGGCCTCCTATTCTTTGGTATCACGGCTTTGCCTGCGTTTCCCTCCATTTTTCTTTTCCCTCCTGCAACTCCACCCCTGTCTTCGCTTTTGCCCTATGCCCTTGCTCTTGGCCAGCCAACAAGCATCGATCATCTACCCACCCGACAGCGCTGCCCAAATTTATCCTGCTATCATTATTCAGATAATCTCACAGCTCTATTATAGCGTATCTCTTGTTTCTCTATCCTGTGCTTATTTTCCCGCGCCATATGCAGTTCCAGCTCTCCTTCCTAAGACTGTCCTCGTTCTCCTAGGATTTCCTTGTTCGAACCGCTTCAAGCAGCTTCAGGAACGTGACGTGACGTGACCTCAGCACTAAACCTATTCAATGGGGGACACACTTGCAGCACCATTTTCTTAACCCTTTATTGATATTTGCTCTTTTCCCTTTATTACTATTTCTTTCTAGCACCGTCAACCCATCCTGCAGTCACGTCGCATCATCATATAATATCACGTCACTGTTTCTCTTGGTTACTTGGTCTATCCGTCGTTTATATACGCCATAATGAACACAATGGACGACGAAACTCCTGTTTATTCGTCGACCCTAAACTATCTCACCCCCATTGGTAAGTTGTGCTATATGGATACATACAGTTTCTTGTCGCCCACTTCTTGGGCTGGTTGGGCTACGTACGAGTGCCGTTTCTTGCTGTCACTTGACCCCTCCTTGCTATCTTGTATTTTCCTTTTGGTTCCTTCGAAGCTGGGGGAACTTGTTTCCTAGCACTTGTGTGCACTTTTTGGCTCTCTCAACGCCCCGCCACAAGACCTCTCTGGCATTGGCAGAGATATTCAATGGAAGTTTTGCTGCTTTCCTACCCATCGCAGACAAGGGGCTGTGCTGAAGCAAGCACGCTCTGTGGTCGCCTAGGCTTTGTGGTCGTTATGTGGCATCAAGCGGTTGTAATGCATCATTTTGTTCTAGCAATACTAACTCCCTCGTTCACTCAAGGGTACACGACATCTGCAGTGTGTGGTTATTGTAAAACTAAATACTCGAGTAAGTTGGAGCCATTACCCTGAATGCATAGGAAATCGGCTGACAATGACATCAAAGGCTATTCCTACTATGCACAAACAAGCTCTATAAGCCCCGAGTTCTATCAAGCTATAGCTGATCGATCATGGAGACGTTCTGGATCCCTACTCTACCGGCCTGACCCTCAAAGATCATGTTGCCCCCATTATACAGTGCGCCTGGACTCAACTCGCTATAAACCCACTCGAAATCAGAGACAGGCCTTAAACAAATTCAACAGACATATTCTAGGCGACGAATACATCAAGGCAGCCGCCCGATTGCACCCACGTAGCCGAGAAGAGGCCCGCCAACGTGATACGCATTTTGATCTTGTGTCTCGTATACATGAAGCCGAGTATCGCCATCTCAAGATGCCACCAAAGCCTGCCCACAAATTTACCGTGACCCTTGAAGACGATAGCTACACAGACGAAAAGTTTGCTGTGTACCAGCATTACCAACGAACGGTGCACAAAGAGGAACAGGAAAGTCTGACCAAACGTAGCTTTGCGCGGTTTCTTTGTAATTCCCCTCTCCGACGTGGAAAGTTCGAAGCTGAAGATGGGACAGAGCGGGACATTGGGTCTTTTCATCAGTGCTACCGAATCGACGGCAAGCTTGTAGCTGTGAGCATTTTGGACCTTCTGCCACACTGTGTCAGCTCAGTGTATTTCATGTACGACGAGTCATTGTTCAAGTTCAGTCCTGGCAAGCTTAGTGCTATGATGGAGATTTCCCTGGCACTCGAGAGAGGGTATAAATGGTGGTATGCCGGCTTTTACATCCATTCTAGCCCCAAGATGAAGTACAAGATGGATTTCTCACCACAGTACATTTTGGATGCCTCTGAGTATGAGTACATGCAGGTGGACTCCATAATTCTCAGTCTATTGGACAGGCCTTATTGTGATCTCAAGGCTTCTTATAAGCAATGGAACGATAACATCAAGGCTGGGGTTGACAATAGCACGTTTGTTTTTCATGACAAGCCCAGCACAAAGGGTAGCGGCGACGCCTGCGAAGACAACGACAAATACGATGAATACATGACGGCTGACGATGACGATGACGATGACGATGATGATGATGATGACGACGACGGTTCACACGGTGATGACCAGAATAGCCGTTCTCGACACGGCCGCAACATCTTCTTACTCAACACGAAGATGCCCGGAATCCCCACTCTAGACACGATTCGAAAACTCAACTTGGACAACATACCATTGCGTATTCGTAGCACCGGATATACCTTAATCACGGGTGATATCTCTTATTGGAAGAGTGAAAAAGTTGATGACTTCCCTGGCCTGAAGGCTAGTATTGTTGAGTTGGTGGCGGCTCTAGGTGATATGAATATTGTTAGCCAAGTGTGTTTGGAGTTTATGCGGTAGTGAATCCACATAAGTGAGGGCTCGTCAAGCTTTGGGCCTGGGTTAAGGTAGAAACGGATAAGTATAGTAAGTAGTTTTTCTGCTCTTCCCTCATAGTGTTTACGTCTTTCTCTCTTATATCAGTCTTATTTCCTGGCACTGGTGTGTAATAAATATACCTGACGCGTGCCATGTCATAACTTTCTCCAGTTAAGATAGCTCCAAACTTGCATTGAGTGTTTTGACTACGTATATATATACGCCAATTAAGTCTCATGATGCTATATGAAAGAAGACTGGCTCAGAACAGGCTTGCGCAATTGATTAACACGATGCAAGCAGGTATGTCTGATTATTGCCATGGGATTACGATGAGAACTTGAGATGTGAAACTTCAATGAAGCAGCTCGTTTTATTTCACTTGAAGTACTTGCACGCAAACTGATGTTGATCATAATATCTACGATATGTCTTGGTGGGGGAGGGGGGGGATATTAGAACACAACAATAAAGGGTTAGTGCTGGTGAGGGTTATCCTCAGTATCCGGCTAATAACCGGAAGAACAAGATCGTCTTTTTCCTCAAGCAACTCAAAGTGAACATGCATGAACTTTAAGCTCGACGTCAAGAGCAAGGCTATTTCTCTTTCTTAGTACCAATCTTTCCGTCTCAAAGTCCGCCATGAGAATTATCGAATCCCAGTCAGCTGTGCTCAGCAACTTCGAGGTGTGGAAGCACCTTTCGGAAAAGTCTCGCCGTGGACCGCCGAACTTGGAAACAGTAGTGCGGGAAGTAGGTCTTGTCTTTTCTTTTCTCCTCAGACTATTGCTTTCTCTTGACGAATGCTGACGACACAACCTGTAGCTCATGACCTACTTGGACACGCATCCTAACCCACTGCAAAGCCCTGTGGAGTATAACGAGGGAACCATCCGCGCGCTGGTCGAGGGCCTGCGGCAATATGACCTGACCAAGGCCGAGATGGTCATGTTGATAAACATCAAGCCGGCATCGTTACCTCTGCTGAGTGCGGTTGTGGAGGACATGGAGAATCGGTTCACACCAGAGCAGGGCGAAGAGATGCTGGAGGTGGTGATGAACGTGATGGGGCCAACGAAGGAGGCAGTGAAGTTGGCTTAGAGCTAGTGAGAGGAAGCTCTGGAGGGAAAGAGTAGAGTTGTTACAAGAGAAGAGAGAAAATAGTTGCTTTCGAGAGGATCACAGAACCGTCTGCATCTTATGTGCCTGCTTCCTTTTGTTTTTATTTACTTTTATTGGGAGAGGACAAGCTGCTATTATGGAAGTGATAAAATAAAGAAGTGCCTGAATCCAAGTACTCAAAACTTGCATTTTATGCGAGAGAGCTGGTGATCTTATTCTTCCTGTATGGCTTGAGCAATTGCATTGGCATCTTAAAGTAACTCGCAGTTGCCTATTTTGGCTTGGTGAAGAGAAAATCTTTGGGTGGGGCCGCCTTGTTTTTTTCTTGTACAACAATCAAAATTTGAAGCTCGACCATGACATCACGCCGCTCTTAGCAGTAAAACGCAGTCTTATGTATTGTATTGCCTTTTTTTCTCCATTTTGACATTCATGCCTCTTTTTGGCCAAGTTCTGGCGTTTTCAATCGTAACCAGAGCTTCACTGCGACTTGCTACTGCCGTGCGCAACCCTATTGCTTCCTCTCCCGCCTGTTTGCTGAGAAGTTTTTCAGCTGCTACTGCTATGGACGCCAAGGCTCCTCGTTCTGATTCGCCCTATGCCAAATGGACACGGGAGAGTCTACTGGCTCACATCAAGTCTCTCGAAGAGGAACTACAGAAGAACCAGTTAGCTCTTCCGCCGCTGCCTAACCTTGCTCGCCCCGAAGGATTGGCTAAGAAGAAAAAGAATAAGGCTGAGGTAGATTGTGCAGCTGGCGCTGGTGAGGACGGGCAAAAACCGGCAAAGAAGGCAAAGGTTGTCAAGGATATTGACCCGTCAAAGTACAGCTCGCGGTACATCGCGCTGAAGCTTGCGTACCAGGGGAAGCGGTACGGTGGCTTTGAGTACCAGGAGTCTCAGGAATTGCCTACTATTGAGGACGAGCTGTGGAAAGCGCTGACACGCACGCGTTTGATCTATCCAAAGGATGTCAATGTGGTTGACTTTGATTGCTGCGAGTACAGCAAGTGTGGGCGGACCGATCGGGGCGTCAGTGCCTTTGGCCAGGTAATCACTCTAAGAGTGCGGAGCAATCGGCCGCTTGCTAAGCCTGAAGGCTCTACTGGAGGTCTCACTGAGGCTATGGAAGTTGATAACACTTCAAAGGCACCAGAAAAGGAATGGGATCCCATACGTGACGAAATCCGCTACTGTTCTGTTCTTAACCGAGTGCTACCGCCAGACATTCGTATTCTAGCCTGGTACCCCGATCCGCCGGCTGATTTTGTGGCCCGCTTCTCATGCCGTGAGCGCCAGTACCGCTATTTCTTCACACAACCGGCCTATGCACCGATTCCGGCACCGCTACAGAACAGCCAGTCTAGCAACGGCTGGCTAGATATTGGCCGTATGCGTAATGCAGCTAAGCGTTTCGAGGGGTCACATGACTTTCGAAACTTTTGCAAAGCAGACCCTAGCAAGCTGCGCACCAACTACACACGAACTATGTTTGAAGTTGACGTCGTCGAAGTGCCTGAGGCTAGTACAGATTTGGCAGCATACATGCAGAGTGAGGTACTGAAGCCAGAGGCCGGTCCAGTCAAATCCGAAGGCTTGGAGATGAACCCAAGGGGTACCAAGGTGTATTATTTCAGTGTCAAGGGGAGTGCTTTCCTGTGGCACCAAATTCGCTGCATGGTGTATGTACTGTTCCTGGTTGGCCAGGGCCTTGAGGACCCATCTGTCATCACAGATCTTCTTGATGTGAAAAAGACACCAGCCCGACCAGCATATCCCATGGCCGACGACGTGCCACTGGTGCTCTGGGATTGCATTTTTCCAGTTGAGGGCGATGCAGAGCGCAGAGACGCAGTTCCGTGGGTTTGGGCCGATGCAGATGAACAGTCAGCTTTGGGATTTTCACGTAACGGCAATATAGAAGCATTGTGGAGCGAATGGCGTGGCAAGAAGATGGACGAGATGTTGGCAGCTCAATTGCTGCTCATGGTATCTAAGCAGGGACAGACACCCAAAATCCTAGAGAGCAAGGAGCGGGCAGTGGCCGTACTGGGCGATAAAACACTGCCACCAAGGATCTTTGAAGGTGGTAACGCAGGCTTTTTTGGGCCGAAAAAGTACATCCCACTGGAGAAACTAAAGAAGGGAATCCCAGTAGACGAGGCAAATGATGCGTATGCGCGCAAGAATGGGTATAAGGACGCTCAGGAGATGCGGTTGAAGAGGGGATATAGAGAGGTTGAGTGATAACAAGACGAACTCAGGGGGGAGGGAGGGGGAGAGGGGGAGGTCGCGTAAACACTAAATATAAAACTGGAAAGTCTGAGCTTTATTAAACTATTCCGTTGGAGCTTCATTATGCTTCTCGCATCTTCATGCCATCGGGAGGTCCCTCGTACAAACATGCCTTTACCCCTCTCCAAACTGTCGTAACCACATCCTTGCCTGGCAGCAACTTTGGGAACACCACCACAACATCCTCCTCCCCATCCACCACTATTAGCAAGTAATAGCGGACTTCAAACCCATGAAATGCCTCGTTGACTAGCACGTCCTGAATCTTTTCTGTTGGGATGAAGCGAGTCGACGCCGGCGCACCCAACAATGACCCTGCTGCTACACTGCTTGTCTGGATGCCTAGTCCTCGAAGTACCAGAAGCGACTCTGCCGCGTGCACACGTAGTAAAGCTGTGTACATAATCGCTAGACATGCTACCATCACAGCTGCTAAAGGTCCTCGTGATACAGCCCAGTGCACTCTAGTACCCAAGGGAAGCATGTTCACAGCCTGGAGTAGCAGTGGCCAATCAGTGAACACCGGCACGTCAGCACAGCTGCGTTGGCTAATCCCAGAAGTGTAACGAGCCGAGAGCGGTGTGGCACCTATCTTCAGTGCACTAGCTAGATGTGCTGTCAGTGCCGTAGTAGTTGCTGACGAAAACGGTGTAGCAGCAGCCGCATATCCGGCTCGACTTAGCGCTGAGGTGGACGGAAAAAGTCCCGTGCTACAGTCTGGTTGATTCCACTTTCCCCAAAGAATTAAGGCGGCACTGGCGATAATGAGGACCCGTAGTAGGGCGAGTGCGCTGGCTTTCAAATGCTGCGAGAATGACGGCCGTGGGCGATTAGACACCGTGTATTCAACGGTGGTGGGGGAGGGGCACCGCTTGGTGAGGTATGGTGTAGTAGCAAGCATCTGGACTGGTTGGCCAGAGGCTATGGGAAAAGGGGAGGGTAGTTGGTGACATTCAATGCCTGATTGTATGGAGGTGAGTAGTTGTGATAATGACACAACAAGCCTACAAGTGGCGTAGTAAAAATATAAATCTGATTGGCCAAGCTACCCCTTAAAGATAGAACGTGGTATATACTTTGTTAAGTTCTATCTTTATAGCGGGGCTAGAATGTCTAGAATGTGTGCTATTTTGCTAGATTCAACACTTGCTCGCTACTTGAACCTGAATCTGGCATCATCTACGGCAGTCACTGCAATTAACGGATATCAGGCTGGTTGCTAGGAGAGATTAGAAATTTGCAAGACTAGCCATGAACTTTGCTTAAAAGCAGACGCGCTTTTCTCAATCAAACTTGTTATGTCTCAACCTTGAGGGGAGGGGGGGGGGGAAACCTGAGATCGGACAGCTGGCGCCAGCTGGCAATGGCGATGGGTCATGCCTTATAATATCAGCTAACAGGCGTTATTTTCGGCTGTAATGGTCATATTGGATGAAGGCGTGTCACAATTTCCCGATGTGGTTTCCACCAAATCCGTAAGATCCCTCCCACTGACGCCCAGCTCGAACGCTGCGGTAGATTCCGATCACTCGCTCGGGAAACCAGCGACGCTGGCTCGGCTCTAAGCAATCGGGGATCACACTTCAGGAAGGCTTCACTTCGCAGAGAAATTCCCACCGTCGCGTGGCGGGTTGGATTACGATCGTGGGGGGCTTGGTGGACTGTGTTGGGATGGACACGACAACTCTTTTTTATTCTTTTTTTTTTTATGCTTGTGTTGATGCATGTTCGATTCACAACAGGGGAGCATGGATTTTTGTCTTTTACACAGATTGTGTGATTTTGATTTGATTATATTTTACGTCTACTGGAATCACTAAGATCAAACGACGCTAAAGAGATGTCACAGATTGTGTGTAGACGACGTTAAATGAGCGTCGTTTGATCTTAATGATTACAGTAGACGTTAGATATATTCTTTAATGAGTAGGTAGACGTTAAATAGAGCAAAAAAAAAAAGTTAGATATATTCAAATCGACGTTAAATGATACAAACAAACAAACATATGTTTATTGTATGTAATAGACAAAACAAAATATAAAAATATAGTTTTAATACTGTTGGCAAATAATAATTCTTGATTTGAATATATTTAACGTCTACTGGAATCACCAAGATCAATTCACGCTGGATTGGTTACTGGTCAGATTTCACCCTCTGCAGCTAACCACAGGTTACTATCGTGGGCCGGTGCTGGCCACTAGGCAAGTAGTCCTTGTTTCCTTTTTTCGTGTACATCTTGGAATTATCAAAAAAAGAAAACCAGAAAGGACGTGAAGTATATCATACTCGGTTGCATATTTGATTAATGTATAGTAGACGTAAATGTATTGATGCTGTGATTCTAGTACACGTTAAACATATTCAAATCAAATTGATCAAGGTCAAATAAATTCTTCTTCTCATTGAGTCGTTTCCCAAAATAAAATAGAAGCCACATATTAAGCAAAATTTACATCATCTCACAAAAGGAGATATCAAAATATCAAATTCGTAAAAGGAAAAGAAACATAAACTCTGAGCTTTCGAAACATCGAGCCCAGGAGTATCAATAAAAAATAGCGCCCATACTATCCTTGAAAATCCTCACCCTCATCTATCCCCCCTAAAAGTATCTTGAGACACCATACACTGACTTTGATAATACCTCTTGCCGCTTTTCTTCATGTTGTCTTAGAAGAATTCGTTTTTCTCCATACCCGTCGGCAAGCTGTTCAAGTCGGCCGGTAGTGGTAAAGCCTGAGACTGCTGCTGAGAGGGCGTAAGTCGCGCATATTGTGACTGATCAACAAAATCAGCATGCAACAATGAGCCCGGCCCGTCCTGCGGTGATTGAGACGCGTCTCGCTTGGAATTATCCTTGCGGGTGCGACTAGCTGAGCGCAAGCGCTCTGTGGAATTGTTAAGACGTCCAGCGATATTGCTATCAGTTGCACTTCGGCCTCGCGTTTGGCCCTTGATTGGCGGAGTGGGAGCTGATAGTACAGGCACCATAAAGTCGCTTTGAGAGACAGTCACCGGTGTGTTTCTGCCCAAAGAGTGGCTTGCTTTATGCTGAATGCAAGGAATAGTATCGTCCTTGACAATCTCAATCATGCCTGTAGCTAAAGCACTAGGCGTAGTGGGAATGTGGCCCGTAGGAGGCGGAGGCGGGGGAAGCATAGTCTCAGATGGTCCCTCACTATCATTTGTCGCAGGCCTGGAGTATACTAAATGCTGGAGTTCTTTTAAGACAGCTGGTGTATTCGATCTGCTGTTATCCTGTCTACTACCGTAAGAGTTCTTATGTGCTGTATCCCCTGTTAGCATGGCGTTACTATGCGTTATATCGCTCTTGTTGCTCTGATCGATCAAAGCATACCTTTTTCGTGTTGGCGATGGTTATCCCGGCGATGCAAAAATGATGGCTCATCTGGTATAGGTGCTGATTGGGAACGAGGGATACCCTTGCTTGGCGGTTGATATACAGTCGACGGCAAAAGAGTGAGGCCATCCTGAGCATGAGATGAGGTTGGCAAACCAGAAGTAGCTGGGCGAGGAGCAACCTCAACATAACGCGAGGACTCCAACTTTAGCATATCCTTTGGTTTCTTGTCTAGAGGCTCCAGAATCTGTGCTGAGGCCTGCGTGATTGCAGATGGATGGTCTCTAACCTGAGAAACATCCTGTGCAACCATCGCAGTCTTAGGCGGCATAGAGAATCCAGCGTTCGAATTTTGGCTTAGCTTATGCAAACTATGCGGGTCTGCGGTTGAGATGCGAGGGATATCTCGCACATGGGTAGTAGAAATTTCGTTAGCTGTTCTTGGGCGCAAGATAGAATCGCCCACTGATAGGTCTTTGGGACGGGGGATGACGCTGGTCTTTGTACTGTCGACTAGCTCCTTGCGGCGCTGCTCAAGCTCCCTCGCAGCCATTTCTCTCTTGCGCTGACGCTCTTCTTTGATTATCCGGAGATCTCCCGCGTGTTCATGGAACTCCGGTTGAAATGGTCTTTCCTGACCTTGCGGTTCAGGATTCTTAGTTCGGATTTTCTCAGTGACTGGCTGGTGTGACAAGTCTACATCCTTGTGACTGCGGCTGCGACTGGCACTGCGAGCCCGATGGAATCTCTCTCGGTCATTTAATGCAAGTTGATAGTCCTCTTCATCTTCGGAACCCGCAAGACTAGGTTTCACAGATGCAGATATAGAAACTGAAGAAACGTATGGTTTCATTTCATCGGGAGCATCTTTGACTCGAGCCAGATTCTGCAATGCACTGAGCGTCAAGGGGTTATTGTTTTCATCCATGCCTTCTGGTCTTGTTCGACTGCGGTTGCGACTACTAATATCCTTGCTATGACCTGATGTCTGCAAGTGTTTGTAAATCTTGCTTGTGGCGGTGGAGGTCGTAAATGCATTAGTAGAAGTAGTCGAACTAGCTTTTAAGCTCACAAGATCTTCAGGAGACATCGGGACTGGTGATCTTGGTGAACGTTTGGCTGGATAGTTTCGACTGGGTGTCCTTCCGCGTTCCAAAGATGGTTCCTGAACCTTTCCGCGCCTGTCCTTATTCTGGTCGCTAGCCTGGTGTCCACAAGCAGCAACTGCCGAGCTATAAACGTGGCCATCATAGTTTGATTTCGCAGTAGTCTTGGCGATGCTGTTAGAGGTTGAGTTAGAATTTAGAGAGCTTATAGAGCCTGGGCCACGACGGCGGGGCCAACGGTATCGAGAGTAAGTGCTTCCTGATTGGTTTTCGGGTACATCCGGAGTCTTGGTTGTATCGATATTGAGATTCATATGGTTGATTTTATCAAGTGAAGCATTGCGGGTGTGAATTATCTTCATTTTTTGGCTTAATCCAGCGTTAGGGGGAGGTAACGGCTGTTCATGTGCCAGCCTGGGATAATCGCGGCGTACCATCATGGGGCTAGCAGTAGCAGCACGCCCAATATTCATTCCATTAGAGAGGGTTAGATCAGTATCAACCTCAGAGGGGTCCTGGGCCCGGACGGCATGGCGATTGGCGGAATTTAATCTTTGAGCTTCGGCAGATGATTCGCCAATGGAAGGCAGGCGTTTACGATTAAAACCACTATTGGCAGAGACATTAGATTGAACCGATGCAGCAGTTGGAGTGGCAAAGCCGCTGCGGTTGGAAGGGTAATGAACAGCTGTTGTAGGGTCCTCATCACCACCATTACCACCATCATGACCCGCATCTTTTGGACTTCTGGTGTTGGCAACTGGCGTCTTTGCACTTAAGCTCTCCTCGGAAAAGAACTTCTTTCGTTCACTAGACTCTCCAAAGCTTGTAACCAGCTTCAAAGCAGATGCTTTGGCAATCTTGCGGCCAGTCCCTTGCATGGCGCTTGGAGGCGAGAGAGGAGGGCTAAATACGCTATGGTCAAGAGACTGAAAAGACAACTGCATTGCGGATGGGGAGGCCCAAGGTTCAGTTGACTCATGCTCTGTGCAAGCAAAACATCGAATTGCTAGTTGTTCTTGTCCATGCTGGACAGCCCATTCACCCCATTTCTTGACAATGGCGCTTTGGCGCTCCCAGACAGATGGTAAGTAAAGACAGGCCAGAATTAGCGCCTCCATGTATCGTTTGTGGGAATGATACACTTCAATTGCATCAATGTGGTCGCCCATACCCAGCATAATCGTAACTGCAGCGTGTATTTCTCTTTGCCCGAGAAGCTTCGTGATGTAGGTACGCCCAAGCTTTTTCTGGGAAGGTTGGGTGCCAACTCCGCTCAAGGCGAGTAGCATCCAGTCAGAAGAAGACATCAAATCAGTGCTAGCCATGATCTCTTCCTCGTCAGGTTCTTTTCCGATCCACTTAGAGAGTATGATTCTAATAGATGAGCCTCGGGGATGTCGGGCCATTTCATCCAAGATCAACTCTTCGACCTCGCCATTCCATCCAAAGACTGTGCGAAGCATCTGCCGCCTCAGATCATCATTGGTGAGATGCGCGCCGTCTCTATTGGGAGGGCGATAAGGGATATCATGTAGTCGGGTTCGCGTATATTTGAAAATATCAAGATCTTCTTGTTGTTCAGGCTCTCTGGTAAATCGGCTGCGGGGTTTTGATCTGTTTCCATCTATCATCGGGTGTGTGAAAGTGGTTTTAGTATTGAGGGAACTTTGAGATCGGAAGCCAACAGTGCTTGGCGGTTTTTGATGCGGAGCTATTTGGCCCTGAGGGTATGGCAAGGAGTATAGGTGCGACCCAGTGGAAATATAGGTATTTTCAGATGCTCCCTTTCTGCGATACCCATTTTCCGTAGGAATACTTGAGCCGCCATTAGTGGCTGTTAAGCCAGCCCTAGAGGAATCGAAACTGGTCAGTTCCATATCACTGTAATTTTGGCCGTCGATACCCTTGTGAGAGGCGTACATTTTCATGTTTTTTTCACTTCCAGGATATTCGCTGCCGATGGAAACATTTTCAGACTCAAAGCCGCTAGATGCTGTGGCATTCCCAGTTTCTTCGATTGAAACCGGTGGTGATGGCGGCAGCAAATGAATCGAGTGCTGGATATCAGCAACTAGAACTGAAGGGGAGCTAAGATCGAATTGCTGAATCGTACCATCAGCACCAAGAGTGAAGAGCGTGGCGCCTACTCCGTATATTGCGATTCCACGAATGTCACTAGCTGTAGGGATGGGGTCTCTGGTTACATGACGTGTTCTAACATCCCATGACAGGGTTTCACTATAAGCTGTGTTAGGCTAAGCAAATGTATGGACAGTTCATTTTCAAGGGACTTACTTGCCGGAATACTGGATGATACGGCCGTTCTTTGACCATGACATCCAGTTTGGTCCCGGAGTGAGGTTTTGTTCGTTTTTCGATAAAATGCGCACGGCGGTGGGTACCCCTCCCTGGTTTGATTTAGGCACACTCCAAACTCTTAAATCGCCATCTCGGGTCTGGGCAGCCAGCATAATAGACTTTTGTTGGGGGGTGGATGAATGCCATTGGAGAGTAACGATTGGTGATGGGACTTGGTTGGTGGCTAATGTATGAAGAACATTAAATCGCTCGCCTAGAGCGGCGACAAGCAACGTTCCGTTTTGGTAGCCGATAGCGAAGGTAGCACTGTCATTAGCAACAGCCAATGCAGTGATGGGGATTTGGGAAAGTGTTCTTGTAGATACGTGCTCTGAATTGGCTGGCTCAAACTGGATAACGTGTCCCTGAATGCTTCCTACCATGTGTAAGCATAGTGTCTAGTTAGAAATATTATAGTTAATCTTGACAAGCAACTTACCAAAAGCGATATTGCCGTTTTTCATCCACGTTGCGGTGGTCAAGTGGCTATAAGATGCAAAACGCGCAATTTCCTCGCCTGTTTTCAAGTCCCAGACAATGGCAGTTTGTCCAGCATCATAACTGACTACTAACTGACCAGCCCCCTGTTGGCTGATGTTATCTACAGCAAGTAACTCTATGACTTCTGAGTGCCTTGTGAATCTTCGTTCGATTTCGAGGGTCTGATGGCGGCAACAGATAATCACCGACCCTTGGGCATACAGAAACACGGAAGAGGTTGCCGCACAAGGCTCGAAATCTCTGATCAAATGGTCGTAGCTGGTAGTCTTGAAGTCCCGCAAATCTTTCGTTCGGCCTCGTGATCTTGCTGAGCCGAGGAGTGATGGCCGAGTTTTAGAAAGTTTTGACATGGCTAACTAGGATTTTAGGCTTTAGGTTTTCGAAAACTAGCGCGGCATATAGATTAGCTTCATCTCTAGGAGAAAGACTAAGATGAGAACAATTGCTCAATTTGAGCATGATTAGTCTTGAGTTCCGAGACCCAAAATTATCAGTAACGGTAGATTCAAGTCCCCCCATACGTACCCTTCTGCTTCTAGGTCAATATCAAATTCTGGTAGTACAGATGCAGGCAATGAGCGCAACAGGGCTTATTGCTTTCTTATCACTACACCTGTAACGCCAACTATGTGGGCAGCCGAAGTGTTGAGTGCAGAGGAGAGAGACGTGAGCACAAATCTCAGGTCTGCTAAAGAGTCGTGAGTCTTTGGCAACAGGGGAGTATAAGAAGGGAATGAAGAAATGGAGTGAAAAGAGACAACGATAGATGGGATCAAGAGGGCAGGCGGTAGCAATATGAGACAAGTACAGGAGGAATCAAGAAATCAGGGGCGGTATAGCGTAAAGACCAGCTGTGTGTCACCTAATTTGACAGCAAGGAACAAGAGGAGAAGCTCCAGGCTGGGCTGCTGGTGAGATCTATTGCTTAGTAGCCTGATTATAGTATCCGAGAGGCCCTATAAAGGTTAGTAGGCCGAGAATGTTAGAAGGAGTACACCAGGACGGCCTATAGGTAGGAGAGGGTTGTGACTATGTATAGCACCAGCACATACACGTAACCAGAACGCGCCAAAGTATAGGCAGAAAGAAGAAGAGTGAAAGAGAGAAAGAAAGAAAGAAAGAAAGAGAGAGAGAGAATATACATACGTGACGGTGTTGTATCAGCACTCCGTGTGCTATATGTTTATGAACAAGAGCGCCTGTTCCTCAGTCGTAAGCAGTATCACAGCTATTATTAGTGGCTAAATGGAAGAACAGAGCCAAAATGACGTCGGATATCAATCTGAGGAGATGTAGTTAAGTGCTCAGGAAGAGATGCGAGAAGAAAATACAGCAAAGGGAGAAAGAAGAAAAGAAAGGAGAAAAAAAGGAAACAAATAGGTAGTGTTGAGGTAGAGGTGGAAAGAAAAGGTGGAGAGGATAACGAGCCAAGTTCTCTGTGGGTAGCTGGCAAGAGGAAATAAGAATCTAGTTAACAAAAAACTGGGGGATAGGAATCACTTAGCACACAGACAAGTATAAAGCGAAGTGATAGAACTAGCGATTGGGCAAGCCCCGTCTCCCTCAGAGAATGATTGCTTTTCGAATGTGGCCGTCTTGGGCGTATTCCTGCCAGGATTGGTTGTCCAGACACAGTAGGATGTTGAGTTAAGTAGCAAGTTACAAACAAGCCAGCCACCAGAGCCGACCTACTGTAGCATGCGGCAGTTATACCAAATTGTCAAGAGGCTGATGCAGCAGAAAGCGAGCTCGGCATAGTGTATCCGACAGGCAGAACGACAGGCAACGGAATAGAGAGAAGAAAGAGCACAGGTCCAGAATGACGCCTCATTGATCCTATTTCCGCTGAGTATCCATCTCCGCCAAGTCATCATCTTCCATTCGTAGTTCTGGACGACCTACTGACAGTACAGGCGGAAGCCTAGCACATACTCCAGGTCGCCTTAAAAATAGAGATCTCGAAAGCACACAGCAAGAAAAGGCTCAGGGAGCCCGCCCTGTCTGTTACGAGCAAGGGTAGGCGCTTAAACCGGCCTGTATGTAAGTCAGTTTGAGAGTCGGGCTGAAGAAATCCTTGGCCCCATGTTAGCAAATCAAATTGTCAAGTTTCACGCCTCATTCATTGATAGGGGAAAAAAGAGAAGCATTGCTGCCCATTGTAGACATGCAATAAAATAGAGGCCAGGAAGATATATTGCGATACTGCGATGTCCCCATTCCATATCATGGAGCAGAAAAAGAGATTTCGCTTCCTGCCTTTTCCAGAAAAACCAACTTTTGTGTGCGCACAAATAATATCAATAGGACAATTTAGGAAAGGGCCAGCAGCAATGCCAGAAATGGCAGGACTCAACGGAGCTTGTATTATAGGATTGGCATGAGAAGAGCGGGAAATGCATGAACCAGCTTCATGTCTGCTTTTTGGATGGCAATTGATAGCACACACGGCTCTCGTACCACATGATGAAGCCAAACACTTGGGGGGAGCCGCTTCTGCTTCCATGGCGTATCTAGCAAACATGCAGTCACAACAAGCTGCTATGCACCTTATAGGAAAGCCTCGCTCTTCCTCGTGGGAAGTTGACCATTTCATGCAAACTCCAATGCAAGCAGTAGGTTGCAAATAATGGCCGCAGGAAATGCAGCCCAGCATAGTTTGAATGGAGCTTGACAAAATGACAGCAGTGGGAATATCACGCCAAGTGGCTGTAAATCCATAGGAGCGAGGCTAGATAGATAGACTCTACCATTGAATATGTTACACATGGGGCTCCTGTAGGCTAGCGAGCATAATTGATATATGTCCCGCCTCTTCAAAAGAGAAGAATGTTTGATCTCAGGCTCCATTTCCTATTCCCCAGCAAGCATCAACAAATAAAGCAAATATGCGACAAGTACAACAGGCACACCGGCTGCCCGTATGCAGCCCACCAATGAGTGCCCAAGACAGCCGCCGTGGAGTTATCAGGCCCACTTTTGCGCAAGAAACAAGCCAAACAAAATGCTCAGCTAAGCGCCAGTGAGCCACCCATAAAGGTGGATCCGTCTCACAGGCTTTTCATTGGCCAGACTGACACACGGCTCTGGAGCCAATCAGAGAGGCACAACTACCATCGAAGCCAGACCTATTGTTTGAGCATTCAGCGAAGCTAGATTGACCTATTGTACTAGGTTATATTTTTTAACATCTGACTACTTACTATCTCACAGAAATGCGGTAGTGTTCCTTCTAAGCGGCAAGAACTGTCTGACATCATCTTCCAGTAACTCCTAGCTGGTCAACAGCTGGCTGCAAATGTGCTCAGGTTTCGAGGGTCTTTTGTCCTGCATAACCCTGGGGAATGTTCTATGCTTCTTAGGGTTGGCTACCTGGTATTCCTGGTCTGAAAACTAGTCTAAAAGGCCGCCCGCCTACTTTCGACACGGACGGAAGCGATGGAGGGTAGCGACTTTGCCCTTCCATAGTATGCATGGCTGCTGCAGCGTTGTTTTTTCTTCTTTTCTTTCACTCGCATCCGAGAGTAACATCCCCTTACCATCTTCTCATCAAGCCCTCCTGGACGCCTCCTTCCGATCCTGCATCAATACCTCCGATCCACCCTTTGTCTCTTCATGTCGTCTCCTCCCTTCCCGTTGCTCGTCCGTCTCTGGTATTGGCTGCGTCATCATGAAATGCCTGAGCTGCTAATACTCCGTTGTAGCTAGCGATGGCATTGGCCTGTTCTCCGCATGTCCCAAGAATGTGCTGCCTTGGCGGGTCTTGGATGGCTCGACTCAGACTGCGGCTCCTGGTTGTCCCGGATGGGCCTAACATTTTCGCGTAGAATTTCGGTGACATGGCTTATAATTCCGATGTTTTTAGGGAACCTGTCCGCAAGGTCCGAATGGACAGTTGTTTCCTCTGCGCTCGTGGTACTTGCTGAGGTCTCCACAGCCAGTTCTGGCAGCGAGGGTGTGGCCCGGCTCCGTCCTGGCGAGATCCTTGTACCGGGAGACACGAAAAGGAGGCTCAGTGAGAACACTGGCTTCAAGTGAGCTATACCCTTTCCAATCTTTCCACCATCCCTCGGAGTCGAGGTACAGTTGGCCTCTCCTCCATATCCGTGCTCCTGCAAGGCTAGTACGGCGCTTTACTGACGGTCCTTGGCACACTGCATAATTTCTCTGGCCTTATTACGAGCTGTCTCGAGAGCACCAACTACCTCGATGTCTGCCACTTAAATTATTCGCTTTCCCGGCCCAGGGCTGTGTGGCCTACTTCCAAGACAGCCCCATCTTTATGCCTATGCTGCTGTCTGCACCTTTCGACCCGTTGGAGTATGCAATCAGTGGCTCTAAAGCAGAGTATTATTTACCTTTGCTTGATATTGCTTTGTGTCCTCCTTGTTGAGCCGTATCCGGGGTAACATGCTAGATCTGTCCAATATTAGCTTCAGTCCGACGTTCTCTTCTATTTGAGCTTACAGGAGCTTACACAATCTTTACGCCACTGGGTCAGAATGTGTATGCCATCCAGTGTATACCAACATAGGACTTCCCCATTTTTTGGCCTCATGGAATTCGAATATGGAGGATGCCTGTTGCGCGGTACATGCATTCTCTCAGAGGCGTGTATAGTACATGGGCACATCTGCGCGAAGTCACTTTCTAAGCAAGGTGCTCAGATTATCCGTTGCCTCTCTCGCTACCACTGGGTTAAATAAACTAGGTGTTTTCTGAAAAGAGCGCTTTGCTCAGAGCACAGAAACGAACAGCAGTGTGGGTGCTTGTGGTATCTCGCCCTTTGTAGCAGCCGGCTAAGCATCTTTAGCCATTAGCTACCCGGTTGATACTCATTACGGCTCTTTACATGTACTTGCCGCAGACTAGTTTAGAGTCTAGGTGCAGACTTATCCACCCCGTTGGTGTCTTTGCTCGAGTTGCTGGAGTAGGCTC
Organism: Ceratocystis variospora; assembly: GCA_038407165.1. Lineage (NCBI taxonomy): Eukaryota > Fungi > Ascomycota > Sordariomycetes > Microascales > Ceratocystidaceae > Ceratocystis > Ceratocystis variospora. Next base: position 35,275 of record JAXHKN010000195.1, read on the forward strand.
ATACGTGCCTAGGACCTGGGCCTATTCCTGCGACTTGGGACAGAACTACAAGCCAAAAATATACTGGATTATGATTTACACCGAGGCGACCAAGGGCTCATAAAATATGCCTCCGGATGACTTGCAGATAAGGCATGCCTCTGCTCCATGCCATACATGCCCTGACTTAAGGCCGCCCACAAGTCTCCTAGAAACTGGATTTACAAATCGGGGCACAATGAGCTGAGTCTCCAGCCGACTGGTCAACAATCTTTCAGACTCGTCAGGGACTATATGAATGGAAAGCTATGCCTTTTACTCGTAAGTGCACCATCATATTTCTAGCGCCTCACCAACGGCTCCCTCTGACCCACTGGGATATTCCTGTCTATTCCTGTCTATTCCTCCTCATATGACAACTAAGCTTTCAATTCAGGCATAACTGCATAGAACTTACTAGTTCTGCAACAGTCGAGGTCTGGTTACTTACTGCACTTACGTTTTTTGTGAGTATTATTTATTACAGGACTGTCCGTGTTGGAACATTATGCCCTATCAGCAATACATGGATGGCACCAACATGATATTGTAACATTATCTGCAGAGACGTAAGCGCAACTTCTGGTGTGTTGTCTCAACTCCGCAGAACCAGCCCGGCTGTCTTAGGATAGAATTCCATCATATAAGACGTAAGATGTAAGGTGCAGAAACTTTCATTTTCTTGCCTATAAACTATGCTGCAGCTGTCTCTGCGTAAAATCTGCTAATACATCAAATCCTGTCGCACGACCCTCAGCATGGCCGCCTCAAGTGGGTACGGGTCCAGGATACTCTCGACCATCTCAGGCCAGTCATCATGCCAGTTAAAATCCACAAATAAAGCAGCATAGTCCCAGTAGCTAGGGTACCAGCCGGCGTCTTCCCAGTCTATCACTGCACTGATGCGAAACTGTCTCCCACCCCCATAAGCTCCATCCACATGGAGCTGTTCCACCAGAATGTTCTTCCGCTGCAAGTCGCCGTGGGTGAACACGCTAGGGTGGCCGTGGAGTGCTGTTGGAAGATGGCGGGCGAAGAAGCCAGAGATTCCTGCTTCTGGCTTCCTTCCCTCCCAGTTCTTTTGTGAGCGAAGTGCAAGTGCCCGGTTGAGATCCTCCTCTGTGCTGAATGGCCCTGTGATTCTGGTGTCTGGCTCTTTCGAGTAAAAGAAGCAGTGCCGCAGAGGCCCGCCGTCGGCGCCGCCGAAGAAGTCCGGCGGTGCAGGGATTGACCGTAGGTGCGTCCAAATGGACCTGAGTTGGTTTAGTATGTCATGTTTCTCGTCATTAGACAGCTCTTGCCAGACTTGGCTTAGCTGTACGCCAGGAATGTAGCTCATGACTAGAAAAAGCTTGCCTGCTTCATGATACATGGCATAGAGTCGTGGTATCGGAATAAGCGTGTGACGTGCTAGGAAGAGGAGGGCATGGCCTTCGTTTTGATTTACGTGCATACCGTATTTGACTACAAAACAGTCCCTGACAAGAACAATGCGGTCAGCCCGTGGATCACGGATTGTCGGAAGGACAGCCGGGCAGCTTTCAATTTCATGGAGGGTAGGGAGAGAATCTGGTAACTCCGTTGGGTCACAATAATAGGGGAGCTGCGTAGGCGTAGGCGTAGGCGTAGGCGTAGGCGTATTGGTTTCGAGATTCATGGCTCCAGATTTTGAGTGAGAGTCCAGTGACTTTTTTGTTGTATTAGAGTAGAGAGATACGTCAAAAACGTCCACAGTAGACGCACAAGATATTCAAATCAAATCAAACGTCAAAGGTGTCTGTGTGCAGTGACTTGGACACATGTCTGGCGGGTAGGAAGAAACAATGTAGAAGGATGCGGGGTCTTAAGTCTCCCTCCTTTGAGGTGCTTTTCTGCCGCCTTTATCCGCTTTCGTATTTTGACTTGGTCTTGATCCCTCAAGTACGGGCACAGCCGTACCAGCTAGCATGCTCTCTACATGACGCATTGGCCCGGGACATTTCAAGTCACATGTGCAGTTTGTGCTGATCGAATAGCAGAAGAAAAGGACAGAAGTACTTAGCAAAGACTACATATATGCAGGGGCGTTTGGTTTTTGAGCCTGTTAATTCGTTCATCCTGATGGACTAACTAAATAGGGTGAACTACACCGTCATCAATATACGGCGCATCTAAGTGCAAATGGGCCATGCCTATTCAAAGCAAGAGCAGAACCGCATACAGAGAGTAACTAGATCTTAAGACGAATAATACCACCAAATCCTTCAGAACTAACAATGCGCCAGAACTCAAAAGAATTGACCCTGGAGTGGCAAAATACATACAGATCTGAGGCACAGTTACGTAGAGCAGTACGATAATAAATGTCGCAGTCTGTACATTGCTCATAGGCTTATCAATGCCTACAAAATCCTCGCCATATGAAGCTAGACATAGCTTATATATCAAATACCGGAAACATAAAAGGAAAAGGACCGCTGTTCGAAATACTCCCTAGCATGGCTCCTAACATGGTGCGTGCCTCGATGGGGACGCAAAGTAATATTTCATAAAGAAGGGCAAGAACATAGAAGTCAAATAGGGAAATGAGCTTCAGTCTCGAAGCAGGAAAGGCTATTTCCGCCAATTGAAGATAACGCCATTAGGACTTGCACAAGCAGAGATATTGAAAAGGGGAATGAATCCCTTGCTGGAAATCCCGCGGACATTGCGAGCTAGGAAAAGACTGTGAGAGGCCAGTATCAAACTGGAAAGTCAAAAACACAGCAAAACATAGGAAGTGACATATAGTTGAAACAACACCGGATCTGAAATGTAGATGGATATTGTCATCAAAATCCGGGGGAGAGTTACCCCAGTATCAAAACAGGAATAAGATCTTGAAATGACAGGCAATGAAGCTCCCGAAACGGGCCAAGATAGGGTAAATCAGAAACGGCATAACTTGTATGGCAGAGTCACATTGGCGAGATCACGTACCTAGATTCAAGAGGAGGGTCACGATTCAAGCCCAATCGTCAAACGTATCAAAGCTATGGTGGCCTAACATGAGACTGAAAAGTGCAAAGAAGCGGCTAGCCACCCAAGATTGCTCCAAGCTAAGCTATGAAGGCTTTCTTCAAGTACGGCTTTCATGACCCGACAAGTGATTGTGCTGCACAGTTATTTGACCAGACCACGGTAGTTTTGCCACTCATTGGTATTCAAAGCCCTTGCGTCGGTTTTTGTGGTTAGCATTGTATGTCCGCCTGTCTGTCTGAAACCAGACTGTAGTAAACAGGCAGTGACCGCATATCATTGGAACCTGAGAGCAAATCACTTGGATACTTTCAGCGACTTTTCACAGTCCGAAGTGAAAAACTGGCTAGAAATTGACTTTGTGCTAAAGGCTATCCTCAAGAACAACAGAACCGTTTCTCACATTGGCAGCAATCGAGCAGTCTGATTCTCGACAAATGATGCCAGTCAGCTCGAGGTATAAATGCTAAGAGATAGACGCCTTTCTTTTTAGCTGTTCAATACCCGGAGAAACAATAGCCATCATATCACAGATCCCTATGTTCTGGTGTGATAACAAATCTTTCATTGATACCCATTTTATTACTCACTTCAACCCCCCTACTATTATCCTGCGGAAATGGACGCCATTGCTGATATGACTAACTGGGAAAATAACAAAGAGTACAGAGTGTGGAAGATTTACTTCAAGATTGCGATACAGGACCCTGAAGCAACTGAAACACGCTTCCACATGGCCATCTTTGTTGAGACAAATGAATACGAAGAAGGCTACTTGCTCCACGTGACCGGTGATATTACTTCTCAAAATGGTATGCAATACCAGATGAAACAGTTTGGCAAGCCAGAAGATTCTAAGAGTTTTCACGAGAAAGTTTTTATTGGCTTCACAGCTCCTGGGTCCTTCCCAACCAAATGGGACGATTGTCTCAGGAATATCAAGCCACCGCAAAAGCAGAAGGAATTCAACGTGAATACCATGAAGACAGAGCAATTCAAAACTTTGATTCCCTTGACTTTCTATGAGCCGACAGAATTCCGTCCTGCGCTCTTCAGATGCACAGAATGGACAGAGCAACATGCTATTCCCGAACTCGAGACGCAAGGTCTCATGAATTCTTTGCCGGTTGAGTGGATTTGGGACACTCAGCATAACAGATTTGGATATATTTGTACCAGAACCAATAGTTGGGTTTGGGCCGAATAAAAATCATGTTCAAATTACCAGCTCTTCATGTTGTGTTCATTTGGCCTCCTTTCAAGCTGTGTCTTGCTGAGAAGTCTGAGCATGGAAAAGATAGAACATTATTTCAAATCTAGCTACGAGGATGGGCTGTAACCATGGGTATTCGCACTCATTACATAGATTCTTTCATTCTTTCTCTTTCTCTCTTCAATACGAAACTATTAGCCATCGCTAGCCCAACATGTCATTTCACATTCTCTTGAGCCGCTAGCCCAATGAATGAATGGGTAGCCAGACGACTGATCAGATAGATAATGCCACGAGTTGGTTGTAGATACACCGAGCAAGCAGGTGCGGAGATAATCATAGATTCTATGTGGAGGACGAGGAAGAAACTATTCAGGTTACCCAAATGAGTAAGCATTTTAACGCAAATATGTGGGGCTTGTGTACCACAATGCACATTGGCCGGCCCACTGCAGAGGCTACACAAGCCCCACATAATTTCCCCACTACTAGATTTAATCAAAACTCAGAAACTCCATCAGAGATTATCGTTAAAGTAGTGATACCAGTAGACGTCAGATACATTCAAATGAAATCAAATCAACGTTATCAGTTTGCCCTGAAGGCGCACACACATTTTGGATAGCTTGGGTAGTTTCTTACTCTTCCTCCTCATAGAATCTCCGATCATCTCCAGATCTGCTTACTCACTCGGTGTATCTACAACTAACTCGTGACTGTCTACTAATTGATTTGTTATCTTTCCAGACCACCGTATTTTTCACGCTCTTCTCCAAGGTTAGCAAGACTCAAATCAGTCTTGTCTGTAGCTCCCCAGGAGTGAATTTCCATGTTGTGGCTTCGAGATCACTACCATTGTTGCAGTTTCGAAAGTCTTCAGGGAAGAGATACCCCTCGGCAAAGTCTTGCATATCCACTATTATCCTCCCTTCTTTGGCTGATTGCAGTGGGTGCACTGGCGGGGATCTCCGTGCTTGAAGAAGTCTGGTACTAGTTGGAATCTCCGTGTCTTGCCCTAGCAGCCAAAGCGTGTCCCAGTTCCGTCCTATCCAGGTCTTTGTAGTTGGACACGCGGAAAGGTGGGCTGTTCATAATTGTGATATTAATCTTTCTTGCTACTGTCGTTGTCGTTTCAGTTCCCATCCATGCATTCGCTGCAAAGAGCGCCTTAATCAGCACACACGCTCAGACTGCGTTCAGCATACATGATGTATTTGCCCCCTTGTAGCATCCAGTCAAGTATCCCAGGCTGTTGGCCACTCGGTTGATGCTTGCTGACACTTGCTCGATGTGCCCATTGAAGAGGAGGCTGGCGTCTATTTGGAGTCCGAACTATCGCATTGATTTCTTTGCCGGTGATGGGTTAATCTCGCCAAGTCAAGTGCCTCAATCATGACAGGTGAGTTGTCGGCAACGATCCTCCTGCCTTTGATGTGTAGAAGTGTTGATTTCCCAAGGTTAAGCTCCAAACCATTATGTTTCACCCACCCTGTCACCATTTTCATCGGCGTTTTGATGTTCCAACAGTTGTCCTTGAAAGACTGACCGCTAACTAGAGGAGCTCCGTCTTCCGCATAACCTAGGATGAGGGGGACTTTCCTGTAGATAGATACCAGGAAAAGCATGAAGAGGATGGGTGAGACTGGCGATCTTTATCTTGGACTCTTCCGTAGACTTGTTAGTTCCCGTCAGCTCCGATAGGAAACTGGCCTCTTCCCCCTGCGCCTCTGGGCACATCATTCTTTTGGTCGTGTATAGGTCTGTGGCCGCCTCAGCTGCGTCAATCCTGTCAGTCTGAGGCTGATTTTATTTAGTTCGCTTCAGAGAAGCTCTGTCTCCGCATTCCATGATGTTGTTTGTTGTGGTGCGTAAAAAGTAGGGTAGTCTTAAGGTTACTTACAGTTTCTAAATTTACGTGGGTCATTTTGTTATTGTTATTGTATTATTTTATGTCTGCCTACTGTTATTTCGCAGCAATATGAGGGCATGCTCCAGACGGAAGCTGCTGGTTGATGTCATTTTCCGGCAACGTTTAGGCGGTCAGCGGTTGCAGATTTGCTTAAACTTTCAGTGTCTCCTATAACTTCTTAGGGTTCGGCGCTCAGGCTAGGAGGGCTCTCCATCCAGCATAGCCCTAGGGCGTGCCTGCGGGTTTCTGGCATTGGATGTCTGATGTTTTTGGTCTGCGATGGCCGCGTGTAAGCTAGTCTAAAAGGCCGCCGGCTTTCGGCACGGGGATTAGGCCCCGGCGGAGTACCGCGGTGTTGTCCTTTCGTATGCATGAGTGTTGCCGCATAGTATCTAGTGTGAAATTAGATTATATTATTAAGGAAACTAAGTTTTTCATACTACTTCAGGATATGTAACCATATATAGACCATGTGTTTATCCGACGGTCTACCGAATAGAGTCAGATTCTCCACAACAGTATCTATATGATCTTTTTCCCTCTTTTTGCTGGTGGCCGGTAGTGGGGCTTCCTCAGCATCCTCACGTGAAGCCCTCCTCGACATCTCCTTCCGATTCTACAAAAGCATCCTCTAACCTTCCCTGTTCTCTCTGCCCTTCCGTCCCACTCCTCTTCATCACCTTCGTCCCCTTCGTGGCTGTTGGTAGTTCTGTCCCGAAGTTGGTTGTGTCATCCTGGGCTGCCTTTGGCTAGGATGGTCCCCTGTGGAATGCGGCGGCAGTGACCTGCCTCTCCGCGTTTCTTAGGGGAAAGCAGCCTCCGTGGTTTCCGGCGGGTTTAGATCGGGCTCTGGTTGTTCCTTCTCCTGGATAAACCTCAAGTTGCGGCGTAGCACGCTGGCGACGTGACTTGTCGCTTTCGTGTTTTTCAGTAGCTTGTCCGCAAACCGTTGGCTCCATGGTCTAGGTAGTGCCTTGCATGTCCACCAGTGGCCCCGTTCTTTGGGATGGTTGCAAGCCCTGCATCCCAATGGACAGTTGTGTCCCCATCGCTCGTGGCACTTGTCAAAGTCTCCATCGCCGGTCCTGGCGGCGAGAATGTGGCCCAGCTCTGTCCTGGAAAGCCCTTTGTATCGGGAGACACGGAATGGGGGTTCGGTGGGGACGCCAGCTCCAAGTGGGCGGTATCCTTCTTGTTCTTTCCACCATCCCTCATAGTCGAGACGTAGCTGGTCTCTCCTCCATCTCCGTGCTCCTGCGAGGCTGAAGCGGTGTTCCGTTGCCTGTTTTTGGCATCCTAGCTTAGCCTGAGCGTCCGCCAGCTCGTTGCCTTTTATGCCCATGTGTCCTGGGACCCATAGCACTCTGGCACGCCTTCCGGGTGTCTTGTCTGCCCAGGCTTTCAGGAGTCGTCTTGTCTCATCCACCGCTTCCTGTGACGTGCTGTTTTTGGTTGCTGCGTTGCGGAGGCGGTCCACAATTCCCCTGTTATCTAGACACAGCCAGATTTCCTCGGCCCCTTCACGAGCTATCGCTCGCTTCGTTGCTTCGAGGGCGCCAACTGCCTCCGCGTCTGTAACTTCCATCCACTTTCCCAGGGCTGTGTGGTCCTCTTCCTGGGTCGCTCCGTCCTCGATGATAGCCCATCCCGCGCCCGTGTTGCCACTTGCGTCTTTTGATCCATCGGAGTAGGCGACGAGCGTCTCCCTGGTGTCGCTTTGTTTCCTAGTGGAGGGTAGGTAGAGTTGAACTTGAATATATCTAACGTAACAGACGGGACAGCCCCCCGATAAACGGGCCAGGTTTGATTTGATTTGATTTGAATATATTTATCGTCTACTGGAATCACTTAGATCAAACGACGCCGGATTGGTTACCGGACAGAATTAACCCTCCGCAAGGCTGACCACCGGCTTCAGACGCGAGAA